>CATIWM010138922.1:0-13260 GCA_949671775.1 Mallotus repandus
ATATTTATATATATTTTTATAAAAATATTATAAAAATAAATAACAGTAATATAAAAATAAAAATAACTAAATTTTAATAAAAAATATTATAAAAATACATAAATTAACCACACATAATACTACTATTTTACACATAATCAATTCCTTATTTCTCAACACCATCACCACCCCCTTCCCTTCCTTTTTTTCTCGACACCATCACCCTGCTAACTCTCCCAGCCTTCATTTTAGAGTCCAATTGCTTCCCTTTCACTTGATTTAAAGAATCATCATTCAAGCATATGATCTTTGAGCCTTCGTTTATGCTTCAAAATTCCTAAATTCACAATCATAATAATGGTACATAATGCCTATGATTCTTTCAAGCTCCTTAGTAATTGCCTAACAAAGATTGATGCGATCGAATCTTATAGATTGACGCCACAATCGCCACCAGTAGCGAAGCATCAAACAACAAAACCAAAAGTAGTAGCAGGTGAATAATTCGTAGACAAGGATCTCTTCCTGGACGAAATCCTCATCGTCGAAGACAAAGAGAATCTCATTCTTCACGATGTTGAGAAGCAAGAGGCTCTTGTTATCCATGTGGGCTCGCCCACCCCTTTCATGCTTACCTATCACAATCATAAAACATCAGTGAGCAGCAGCAGCAGCTTTGATTTCTCCCTTCCTCCGCTGAGTCCAAACGACCATCATGGGTTATGTTCTACAGATTTTGTTGCATTAATTGAATCGGCCATCATAGGTTCTATTCTTGATGATGTAAAGGAGGTAATAAGTCTATGGATCTGTTGGAATTAAGAAACTTATTGATTAACACTGCCATATATGTATATAATGTTTGATTTACAGGTGACAACAAATGAAATTGTGTGTGATGATCATTTGAAACAGACAAGGAGTGAAGTTGTGACTGATCATGATGAAGAGACAAGTGATGCTGTGTCTGATGAGAAAATGGATGAGGGAACAAATGAAGTAATGTCTGATAAAAAGCCCAAATGCTCCAAGCTTGTAAAAGAATTAGGTTACACCCATTTAAGCAGATGAGATGTTCTCTATAAGGCAATGGAATCTGACTCTGAAAATAGGTATGAATCCTTTCAAAATATAATGAGTTAATAAATGTTGTTTGTGATTTTTGGCTATGAATTGATGATGAAGGCGAACAATCTAGTTACCCTTTGTTTTGTAGTCCAATGATCAAGAACATGATAATGGAAGGACATAGTGTTCCCCCAAATGTAAAAATGAGGATACCATTTTTTTTTGTTGAGAATTTTTTTTGGTCCTCTAGTTTTTTTATTTGATAGAGGGAAGCATGTAACTTTGGTGATGGTGTAAGGCTTGTTGTTGTTGTTGTTGTCGTCGTTATCGTTGTTGTTGATGATGAAGTGGTCATTGACAGTGGAGGTTGCGGTACCTGCATTCTCGCCGGTGCAGGAGGCTTTATTTTTTATACATGATAGGATTCTCGAAAATGATGCTCAGTTTAGGATGAATGGTGGCGGTGGTTATGAAAATGAAGAAGATGATTATGGCGGTGGTGGCTGAGTAATGAATACTCAAGTTGCTACAAGATTGGTTGTGTCAAGTAATGAATACTAGCTGGAGCTCACGATGGGTAAGGATTTAAAGTTCAATTGAATTTTTTTTTGTTATTTGTCTACATGTACAACATGTTGAGCCCCACATGCCACACCAGCAACCTTTATTTTGTCTTCATGTCCATGTTAGTGGGCCCTATATTACACATAAGTAATTTTTAACGGGCATTCAACTGAATGTTAATGGTGTCAGTTGGAGGGATATTTTTGTGTCATTTTTATAATGTTATGGGTGTATTTGAACTTTCAAAAATGTTATGAAATTAAGTGAGATTAGAGCAAAACTATTAGAAAATTTTTGTACCTTTTTCCAAAGATTATTACTATTATTATTAATTCAAGTTAAGTGTCCGCTATTCTCAAAAAAAAAAAAAAAAAAAAAAAATTAAGTGTCGGCAGGGAAGCTTTTGTGTACTGATTGATTGAAGGCAGTGAGTGATGAAGATTAGATGGCGGCAGCAGCATTGTACAATAATTTATGCATCTTTAATGATATAAGGTACACATCTTTATGCATCTCATACCCATGCTAGCTCCGTGTTATTTCAATTTTGGCTTAATACATACACAGCCTTCTCTAAATTTACCAATTTTTGTTACTTTAACCCTCATACTTATATTTTTACCATTTAAATATTTTAACTTATCAAATAAATAATTTATAAATCACTTTCTACATAATTAACGAAGCGATGCAGTGCGTGTTTTTCCTCACGCTGCTGACTAGGATTTCACATTTTGAAACTAAAGACACAGAGCGAAAAAAAAAAAAAAGCTTAAAATTGAATTGGGAGAAATAAAATCCCCAAATTCCCAACCTAATTTTCATCATCTACTGCAAAATTACTCTTCAAAAAATCCAAAAACAAAGAAAAAACAAGTAGCAGCTGTTGCCATGGCAAAAATTGAGAGCTCGGAGCAGAGAAAAAATTGTGAAGCTAGCAATAATCGAGCTAGCCAACATGATAAGTGTACTTATGTCACTAAACGTCGTTGTTCAACTCAACGTCGCCGACGCCATCTGGTAAGACGGAGCTAACTCTCCCCTTTCCGCTTCCGAGATTCTCTCTCACCTTAACGCTCCCACTGGTGGTCCGAACAATCTTCAACGCATCCTTCGAATGCTAACCAGCTATGGCGTTTTCGCAGAGCACCTTCACGCCTTCAAGGTGAGACCACCATCGTTGAGAGGAAATACTCTCTGACGGAGATTGGTAAAACACTTGTTACCGATGCTAACGGCCTCTCTTACGGAGCTTACATGCTCCAACATCACCAGGTACATTATTTTCATCGGTTTTAAAGTTACTGTTATTGTTCTTTTTTTTAGCAATATAATTTTTTAACAGGATGCGCTAATGAGGGGATTCATTAGTGCACGAGGCAGTGCTAGATTCATCAACAGAGCCATTTATGAAGGCTAATGGTGAGGCTGCCGATGATTACTATGGGAAGTGTCCATAAATGAATGAGCTGATGCTAAAGGCAATGTCAGGTGTATCTGTGCCGTTCAAGAAGGTTGTGTTGAGTGGCTATGATGGGTCCCAAGGAGTAAAGAAATTGGTTGATGTGGGTGGTAGTGCAGGGGACAGAAGGGTTATGATGTTGAGTTTTGGTGAAAGTGGCTATTTCTCAAAGTAGCTCTTCTATGGATTGCATTGGTGTATCAAATGGATCTGTTGTTGTTGACAGGGTTTTTTTAATTTATTTTGGTTGGTTTTTCTTATATTATATAAATAAATAAATTACTTGTATTAATTTTAATTTTGTTTTCAATCTTCTTTGGAAGAGCTGAGTTCATTAGGATGTTGTTACTGCTGTAAATTCTGCTTCTGAAGCTTAATTAGTTTGTTTTGCTTGGAATTTGAAGCATTAATAGCAATTCTAACATTTGTAGTTGAATTAATGGAGCAAGAAGACCAGTTTCCAAAGAAGATTGCAGGATTTCATGTCATATCTAAGAAGTTCAGGTCCGCTGGTGTATTGCCTTCATTGAAAGAGGCAAATGACTTTGCAAATGCTTGAGAAGGCATAATCTTTACTCCACCCTTCAGGCTCCTCTCCTGTGATTGCTGCTTCTCGCCAAGATTGCCACTGCCACTAACAGTTGTGTAAGGCAGCAAAGTAATGTTCGACTGAAGAGGAAGCATAAAGTTTTGGACTTGAACACTCTTTTGAGAGTGAGAGGCTTGAGTATCAGCAGTTGTTTGGGTGCTTTCTCTACTCATGTCAGTTTCAAGCTTTCTGGATTGATGGGATAGCACATGTTGCTTCTGTTGCTACTGCGACTGCACACTTCGCGTCATCGAAAAATTATTGGCACCAAATTGTGTGTCGTGAGGCTGCTACGGTTGCAGTTGCTTGTGGGATGATGATGAGCCACTCGATGAGCTTGCATTTTGATAAACTGGTTGGACCAGACTCTGAGAATGAGACTGTTACTGCTGTAACTGGGCAAGATGTAGCATGAGTAGAAAGACCCATTATATAAAGGCAATGCTTGAGCAGAATTTCCACCTTTTAATGTTTGTGGACTTCCAAAGGATGCAGTGACAGGGAAAGGATAACCATTGTTTGGTAGTATCGTCAAGTATGGGGCTTCATTAGCCGCCATATTTGGATAACTGAAACTCATAGCTGCAGCTACAGGTGGCAATGAAGAAGTGAAGACGATGATGGTGAAAAGGAATGAAAAAGTCCCGTTACACACTGAGCATAGTCAATTTTTTCCATTTCACGTGCTCAGTCTCGTTTAATTACACATATCTGCCACATCAGCAGAAAGTGATTTATAAATTAGTTTTTTGACAAGTTGAGATGTCTAAATGATAAGAGTATAAAAGTATAAGGGTCAAAATGGTAAAAATTGCCAAATTCATGGGGTTGCGGTTGTATAAGCCTTTCAATTTTTTTTGCTACTTTCAGTCGGAAGATAAGGTACAAATTCGAATTTGACCTTAAATTTTTTTGGTTCTAATTAGATCTTAATTTTTAAAATTGAATTATATTGAATTATTATTTAAAGAATTGTTATAATTAAATCCTAAAAATTAAAAAAATATAATTTTAACATTAGTTAATAAAAAGTAGTTTTAATAACTATGAGAATTGATGGAATTACTTTGAAATTATACATTCATGAAGTTTTTAATATTTTTAAGTTCATAAAAACCATTTTTAATTTTTTTTGAAAATTTAAGAAAGTTAAAATAATTTTTGTAGATCTATTTTTAGATCTAAAATTTTTTAAAAATTTAACAATTAAGTCATATACATTTAATAAAAAATAATTAAAATTTTTCTATACACTCAATAATTTTTTAAGAAATTTTTAAAATTTAAAATTTTCTATAAATTATAAAATTTTTAAAAAATTATTATATGTGTAGAAAATTTTTATGTTTTTCTTAAATGTATATTGCTTAATTTAAAAATTTTTAGATCTACAAAAAAAAAATTTATAACTTTTTTAAATGTTCAAAAAATATAAAAATATATTTCTATAAATTTAAATTTTTTAAAAAATTTTAAAAATTTATAAATATTTATTTTAAAAATAATTTCATCAATTTACATTGTTATTAGAGCAAAATTTTATTAATTAATATTAAAGTTAAACTTTTTTTATTTTTTGACTTAATTGCAACAATTTTTTGAAAAATGATCTTATATAATTCAATTTTTTAAAATTAATGTCTAATTGGGAAAAAAAAATTAAATATAAATCTCGGATAAAGCTGAAGATCTAATATGTAGTTTATCTCATTTTTTGCACACGTGTGCTTCCTCGTTCAGACAATTTTATATATTTGATTAAATTGTTATCCAAAAAGCTGTCGATCATTGTATAAAATATTTTAGATACGTAGGAAGGAATCATATTTCATAGTTTTTTTTAATTAGTGGTTAATTTCCTATCACAAGAAGAGAGAGCAAAAGAGGGATGATAATACTTGAATTATTTATGGAGGACCATCATGTTGGAGAAAGAATTATTAATTGTTAGTAAAGAAAAAAGATTACATTTTTACTATAGACGTAAAATAATAACTTTATCACTCTAGTTGCACGTTTGAGTTTAAACATTAATTTTGCTCGAAGAAATATTCTCAGTGCCCTTATTATGTTACTGTTTACTAAATTTTCCATAAAAAAATAAAATTACAGGAGTTCCCTGTTATTTCATTAAAGTTAATATATCAGTTTAAATAGTTTGGATTCATTTAAGTAAAATATTAAATTTATATTTTATGTATAAAAAATAGACAAAAAAATTTTATCCGCCTTAAAAAATTGAATTCACTCAAATTTGGACTCCAAGCTTACTTGGTTTATCATTTATGCAGACAACCGAAATAAGAAACGGAAGTAGATAATGTTAGTAAGGGAGTAGTTAAGTGGTAACTCCTCTATAAGGGCAATTTGAGGTGCATGATTCGATTCCTACTGTCATCGATTTAAAAGGAGAGAGCTACTTCCTGTTGTACAATCTACCAATGCTAAAGTCATATGTCCTCCTAATTAAAAAAAATAATCATAACACATTTGTGCAATTGGGCCCAAATATGAAATGGTTAAAGGCTTTTGCTCCCAGGCTTCAGTCACTATAGTGCATGAGGGTTTCAGACCAATGGTGAATTAGAGAACTTTTATGAGTTACTTAGAGCAATAAGGCATTAGACACAATGCTTTTAGTATGTTACTTGTGTTAGGTTCTGCAACTATATGTTACTCGTCCGTCTTTTATCTTAATTGTGTGCAGCAACATGTCTAATATGGAAGATTTTTGCCAATGCTCAAAGTATTATATCTAATAGTTGGATGTACGACGCATATGCTAAGTGTTTGACATTTAACCAATAAAAATAAGGCATGAAGTTTTATCTTGCGTATCTAACTGTTGGGTTTAATACACTAAATGTAGACAAAAATTTTTGGTTTTGTACTCTAATGAAAGCTATATGGTTTTAGCTGGCAACGTATTCAAATTTTATTCACTTTTGAACAATTTATAAACTAAACTGTTAAAAAATTTTACAAACTCGTATCAAATTTTTAAAATATAGGCAAATATTATCTAAAATTATAAAAAATTACAAAAAATTACAAACATCTGAACAAAACACAACAAAATGTTTATTAAGAATTCTTTATTACATATTTAAAAAAATTCTTTTATTACATTGTTCAAGAGAAAAATAGATTGAAAAAAGCTCACAAAAGCAAATATAAACACATAAAGAATACATGCCGGGTATTATCTAAACCTAAATATTCTCTATGCTTAATTTAAGTAAAAACTTGGAAATGAGAACTCCTGTTTATTTCAGAATTTATAATTTCACCAACAATGGCAAGCAAGCATATTGTTGAGCTGGAAACTAAAGCTTGGAAGTATCTGAATTCAAATCAAACTTCATTAAACAGCTTGATGAATGATTGCATATAATCTTGCTCGAGGCAAATGATCAATGCCCAGTTCGCATCTTTGTACGAAGTTGGAGCTTGCAGTATGTATCCTTTGCCTGGGAGTGGATTAGCTGACCTGACAAACACAGGCTTCCCCATCCCAAAATCAGCTTCATAAAAGGGAAGCCTCATCCAGCTAACAATGTGGACGTTCGGAGGTCTAGCATTGTTGGCACCTCGCAGTATAGGCCTTAAGTCATCTAACACTTGCAAGTAATCAATGGCTGATCTCAAATACTCATCATTCAGTTTTTTTATTTCTCTGTCAATTCTTTCAACTGTGTCCTTCAACATCTCTGATGACAGGTTCCCAGCCAAAGCAATTGGTGAAGCTAAGGATACAGTGTTGCCATAATAGTTTTGTGGAACTTGAGGGTCTAATCTGGTTCTACAATCAACGGTTATGTACAACTTGGTTGCTTGATCATCAGGCAAGCATCGAGCTTTACTTATGCAACGCCATATATGTGCAGTTAGAATCAGATAGCTACTATACTTGGCTTCGCCATCTTGTGTATTAACCTTATTCTTCAACGTATCAAGTAGACCAGGTGTGATTTTAAGGATTTCAAAGCAATGTTGAGTTGGTTTATGAATAGAAGTGGCATTCATAGTAAGTGGAGGGTGAAATTCAATGTGTTCAAATTTCGGTTTTGGTGGGTCTTGGCTACGGAGAATGGTTCGATCAATCAATGGTAGAGTGCGCATAGGAGCTCCTCGTGCTACATCACACCATGAGTTGATGAAACTGAGAGCACCATTACCATCCGCTAAAACATGGTGCATTCGAATTCCAATAGCTACTCCACCACATGCGAATGTAGTTGCCTGTCATTAAGTGAAGAATATATATATATTAGTGATCAATGTTATTGTTTTCATGGTAAATGACTTGTAATTGAAAAAGGGAGCCACCCTCACTTTATAACTCATAAATATCTACTCGACTTTTTTAATTTATTTTAGGGCAATGATATGTGGTGCAGTTCGCATTGTGAATAGTCACGTGCGGAAGTGTTAAAAGACAAAATTTTTTTTTTTTTTGATTTTCTTTCTTGTCCCTACATACATGGGGAGCTATTCAATTTGAAGGGGGACATTTTGGGGGTTTCGTAAACTCGAGTCAGTGCAGGCCGCGCCAATAATCTTTTCCCTTTATTTTATTTTTTAACACAATACACATAGTGCTTTTTGAGATGGGATGGAGATGAAAAAACTAGAATCCTGATCCTTAAAATATTTTCAACTCATGATAATATGCTAGACTATCTGTTCTAAATAAGTTAGACAACTCGTTGTACTTTTGATAAATAAATAGTAAAAAAGTATTTATATGTTTTTTTAGTTTGAATGACCAATGGACTCTAATTTATCTACCTTAATTCAGATATAACTATAAAAGTAGTAAAAATCTTTCAATAACTAATTGTAAACGACAAAAGATATTTATGTCAATTTATTTTATTAACATATAAATATAAATATTTCTAAAAAGGTCATATGCGTAACAGTTCCGATACTGTGATCAGCTACGAGACAAAATATATATTTTTACAAAGATATTAGTGTCCCAATTACAGAGAGTCTGGCAATAGAAGAAGAGACTTTTTTGGTATTTCACGAGTCGCAACATTACTGTTACTATTAGAATTCGCGATATTAATGATTATCCATATATTTATTTAAGGTAATTATTTAGAGTGTACAACATAAGTACAACATGTCATTATGTTAATTAATAAATAAGAATTTTAAAAAAAAACTTTGAAATTTATACCTGAAAAACAGCAAGAGGGAAAGAAGAGATTCCTCTAGAATAGTCGACTGTGGGGATGAGTTGCAGAAGTTCCATATTACGCATGAAGTCACCAAGGTCATCGATTGCACAGTCTGTCTCAGCTTCTATGAACAACACTCCTTCGTTGTTACAATATATTTCAAGCCTGCCATTGTCATCCCTTCCCAACCTTCCAGCCGCAGGATAAAAATGCACAAGCACTTTGCTCATGGCATCTTTTAGAGCTTTAGCATCAAACGAAAAGCAAGAAACATTCGACTTCTTGTACAGATATACTGTAGGGATGTTATTTATCTCATGCAACAAGTCCAAGTTAGATAGCCACAGATGTTTCTTGGATAAATTTTCGGCTGGAGCTATAAAGCTCGACTCTTTCACTATGATCTTCATTTTCTTACGTACAAAGTACCCACAAAATGATTCGAAAAGTATATATGAAAAAATAATATCTCAAAATAATATCTCTTGACAAGAAATGAATGGATTCCAGTGGTACAGTTGTTCCTATTTATAGAAAATACGAGAATGAGGAGAATCGAGAATGAGTGTGTCATGGACAGTCTATGGACCAAATGATTTCTTTTTCCATTTTTTTTAAATAATTTTTATAACTAGTTTAAAAAATAGTCCATTCTAGCCCTACTGAAATTATTTTTTTACTTTTTTTATTTTCATAGTGCACCAAAAAATATCGAGGAACAAAAATAAAATAACTAATTTATGCTATATGTATGCTTTTTTTTTTTATCTTTTTTACTGATATTTAGTTCAATTTCATAAAAAAAAAATTATTTTATTTTTAAATAAAAATTTATTTAAAAATAAATTCTTATTAATGAAGTGTATTTGATTTAAATAAATATTTTATGATTAAAAAAAATTAAAATTAAAAATATATTTTATAAAATTTTATGAAATTCATTTATGTTAAACACTTTACTATTATATTAAATGATCAAATTTATTATATACACTCTAAATATTTTTAACTTAATAAATAAAAACATAAAAAAAAGCGAAAGTTTCTATCTTTATAGATAAATCTCTAAATTATAGAATAAAATTTTTCAAAACTAAAAGTTTATAGAAGAAAAAAAAAGTTATTTGGTCGGGTATATTTTATTAAATGATTAAATTTATGATAAATATTTTGAGTGTTTCGTGTATAAGTGAAAGAGTAGGTATGAATTCTTATTTGTTGTTGAATTTATAATTGAAAAATAAATGAAAGGAATTCATGTTATACGTATACATACACACAAATTAGCAGTCAACTTTTTTTTTGAATGGCATAAATTTTGATACGTGGACCAACAATTAATTCTTTTAAAATCAAAATGTTTTAAGACCATACATTATTGTTTTTTTTGGAGTTTTTTAAGTATCTACGTAGAGTTGGTGAGCAACACACGAGTTATTTTATTTTATTTTATGACAATTAATTTGCTTGGAACCTTTTGAATAAATGTCATGCAGGCCTTTTTCCTTTTAGCTGGCTGATAACAGTGTTTGTAAAGCAGGGACAGCGACTATACCATTTGTACTCATCGATGCTGGTGGTAGTGGCAGTTTACGATAGTTTTTTTTTTTTCATTCTATCGTTCCGACTATGGCAAAGATTACAACAATTACATCAATTACAAATATTATTATAATGATTATTAAAAACAATTATAAAATGTTACAAATTGTAGAGAATATACTTATATATAAATTTTAATAGGAGGAAGAAGAAGAACATAAAATCCTTAATAATGCTTTCACAAAAAATTAAATTTATATTCTTTAGGCAGTCATGGGATTTCTAACCTTACTAACTAGATTAGACTACGGTAGGTTATGATAGTTGTTAATTGATAATAAATTCTTCATCACATATATAAAAAAAGAACAAGAATATATGTCGCAATTCGCAACATGCATCCGTTGTCACGGGTGGACTTTATGCCCATTTTGTCTTTTTGTTTTTTTCAATATTATTATTATTTTTTTTTTAAAAATAAATTTTTTTTGTTGGAATTTAAAACTTAGGTTTCACACGGGTGAACCCGTTGTGTATTAGTGAATTTTTTTTTTTTGGAATCTAAAACCTAAGTTGAACACAGGTGAACCCGTTGTATAAGGATTTAAACACATGTAACTTGTAAATTTTTTTTAATAATTAAATGAAAAAATAAAATATTTTTTTTGGAATCTAAAACTTAAGTTGCATGCGAGTGAACCCGTCGTGTAAGGATTTAAACAACCGAAACTTGTAAAAAATTTTTTAATAATCTAACGAAAATTTTTTTTGAACTAGGGGCATAAGAGTAATTCTGTCGCAAGTTGCGACGCACTGTTGCATCTCAACTCACAAGACAAATCAATTCCCATAAAAAAATTATTTTATTACAAAGTTCAAAAGAAATATAGATCGATAAAAGCTCACATAAACACATAAAGAATATTCTCTTAACTTGATTATTCTCTATGGTTAATTTACATAAAAGCTTGGAATGAGAATTCCTATTTTTTTCAGAGTTTATAATTTAACAAATAAAGGCAAGCAGACAGACTGTTGAAAGCTAGAAACTAAAACCTTGAATGTATCAGAAATCAAATCAAACTTCATTGAACAGTTTGTCAAATGATTGCATATAATCTTGCTTATGATCAATGCCCAGCTCGCATCTTTGTCTAAAGTTGGAGGTTGCAATATGTATCCTATGCCTGGAAGTGGATTTGCTGTCCTAACAAACACAAGCTTCCCTGTTGCAAAATCAGCTTCATAAAAAGGAAGCCCCATCCAGCTAACAATGTGGAGGTTTAGAAGTCGAGCATTATTGGCACCTCGTAACTAGTCAAGTCTGGCTAAATGACCCCAAAATGGGCCAGGTGATTACGCGTGACTTTCAATCACAAACTAACATTAAAATAATGATTAAAAAATATAATTAATTGATAATATTAAAACACCTAATAGAACCTTTCTTCTCTCTCCCTCATTGTTTCTGAAATTCCCAATTCAATCGCTAATTGGAATTCTTTTAAAAAAATATCTAACTCGAATAACTATTGTCTTCCTAAAAAAACACCAAACAACATGTCTTCCTCAACCTCATCTTCTTTCTCTTCTTCACTCTCAAGTTGAACTCCAATCTTCCAATTTGTTGAAGACAACGATCCACATTTTGATGTCAAGTGCAAGTATGATCTCATCATTCTAAGAAGGACCTCCTACACATAAGACAACTCAGGCAAAAGGTTTTATGGCTGCGCAAAATATGATAAGAAAAAAGGTGCCTTTGTAAGTTTTAATGTTTATAGTAGTAGTAATTTCTTGGGTTAGTATGACTCTTATTTGGTTGATTGATATCACAGGTTCAAAAGTGCATGAGTTTTATTGGGTACGATGAAGAGTTTCCAAATCGGGCAAAGCAAGTTATTCGTGACTTTATGGTAAAGGTTGAAAGGTTAAGGGAATTTAATGGAGGAAGAAATGCATGGGAAATGAGAAGCTACGAAGAGAGGAGTTATAGTATGGATGATGAACTGAAGAAAAAAGTGAATGGGTTGGAAATGGAAGTCAAGACACTGAAGATGCAGATGTATAACATAAAGAGCGATAATAACAAGTATTCGATAGTTGTGTTTGTTTTGAAGGTGTTGTTGGTATTGTCATGGGTTTTCTATCTTGCAGTGGTGGTGACCAACTTGTTTAGCAAGAAGATTGGCAACCAATATCCTTATTCGAAATTAGGCAAGTTGAATTAAGCCACTGCAATTGCAAATTTTAGGAACTTTTAGTGAACTTTTGGTAATTGAAAGCTAGACATTGTAGCAATGTCAGCACATATATATTATCTTGCTAAGATTGATGCATCGTGGTTTAATAATGAAATATGGACTTTTTGCAAGTTGAAATGGATGTTTACATTACTTGTAATTTTTGGAAGTTGATCAAAAGCTGATATTATATATATATATATATATATATATATATATATACCCACACACACACAAAAATAATAGTTAATATATAATACAACAGAATGGGGACAAAGAGATAAAAATTAATATCAAATGCATTTCATTGATTTCAAATCAGTATCTGTTAAAAAAGATTACAAATCAACCGATCTACATATATTAACAAAAAGAATCCTCTATGCATTTGTAGGCATATATACCACCCAAAAAATTACCAATTCCCTTGTGCAGCTTTAGACTTCTCTACCGCCCAAAAAACAACCAATTCCCTTGTGCAGCTTTAGACTTCTATACCACCCAAAAAGCTACCAAATCTAAAGGTATAGTTATATGCACTTTAACAAATATTCAATATGCCATTTTCTTTCATCTACGAAATGGCATATGCCAAAAATAGTTTAGCAATTTATAATATAT
>CATIWM010138969.1:0-11636 GCA_949671775.1 Mallotus repandus
GACAAATGAGTGGCCCCTTTTGAGGTTCTAACAATTGTTAGATATCCCCATAAAGCATATGGAAGTCTATCTGACAAATCTTGATAAGTCTAAGTCATTTTTGACAAGATTTTTTTATTTTTTTGTTTGTAGCTTCAATCGCTCCATTTGCCTGTGGGCGGTATGGTGAGGATTTGTGATGTTCCACCTTATAGCTTCTTAGTAATTCCCTCACTTCCCCTTGGAACTGAACACCATTTTCTGAGATTTAATGATGGGGAATCCGGTATCAATAGAATATATTTTTCTTGATAAACTTTGCTACCTGTTTTACCCCTAGTCTTATATATGATTCTGCTTCAAGCCACTTTGTGAAGTAGTCGACTGCCACTAGGATGAATATGTGCCCGTTTGAAGCTGTCGAGTATATTTCCTCAATTATGTCTAACCCCCATACTGAGAAGGGCCATGGAGAAGATATAAAGTGTAGCTCTGTTGGGAGAAGATGGCTGACATCCTCATGAATTTGGCATTTGTGGCACTTTCTTATGAATTTGATGCAATCTTCCATCATCGTCATCCAAAAGAACCCTTATTTCATTAGTTTCTTAGCTAAGATGGCTCCATTCATGTGTGGACCGCAGACACCCTCGTGTACTTCTTCCATTGCTATTGCAGCTTCTGTCTCATTCAGCATCTAAGTTGTATCCCATATGAAGTCCTTCTTTATAATACACCATGATGTCATGTCAACTTTGATGCCAGTTATTGGATAACTGCTTTATCTTTTTCAGTTGCCTTCTCAGGATAAACCCTTTTTGTGAGATATTTCTGGATATCCTAAAATCAAGGTTTGTCATTTGCTTTCATTTTTGCTACTGTGAGGCATTTGTGACTGGGTTTCTCTGATTTGAGTAGGATTATAGGCTTTATAGAAATTTTAGCTGGTCCTTCCTATACCAATGCTAGGGAAGTGAGTGCGTCTGCCATCTGGTTATGGTTTTTAGGGAGATGGATAAATTTGCATTTTTGAAAAATAAGGCGAGCTATTGCATGTGTCTCAAGTGTAGCCTTAAATATTATTCTTTCAGTTCCCATTCTTCTATTGTCTGATTGATTACCAACATGGAATCCCTAAATATTTTGACTCATGTCAATGCCAAGTGCACATGCTTCATATTCTGCCTCATTGTTCGTAACCCTGAATGCTAGCTTTTTAGCGATTGGTATAACTTCTCCTTCTGGTGTTAGGAGTATAATTCCAAATCCTGCTCTGAATTGATTGACTGCCCCATCAAAGTACATGCACCATCCATGCACCTCAATGCCTGTATTGAGGTCATCCAGGAAGTCTGGTTGAACTTTTTTCGAATCTGGGATCGAGTTGAGGGCTGAGAATTCAGTAACAACTCTTCCTTTTATTGTCTTTTTAGTCAAATACTACACATCAAATTTGTTAATAAGACGAGCCACTTGGCAAGTTTTCGTATTAGGGAAAGAGCTTCATAGAGATGCTTTATAGGATCCATTTTAGACACAACTTGGATCTTGTAAGATTGAAAATAGTGTCTGAGCTTCTTTATTGCCCATACCATTGCTAGGCATATTTGTTTGACTTGACTGTACTTTTCCTCATAAAGTAGCATTTTTTTACTCAGGTAGTAGACTACATGTTCCACTTCCCCCTTCTCCCTCTTGGGCTTGTATTGCACCGATTGCATTCCCTTTAATGGCTAAGTACAAGATTAATGGCAACCCCGATTTTGGTGGTTTCAAAATTGGTGGATTGGCCAGGTAGTTTTTGATCTTGTTGAATGCTGACTGGCATTGCTCATTCCATGTGACTGGCTGATCTTTTTTAAGTAGCTTAAAAATGGGTTCACAAACTGTTGTTAACTTGGCGATGAATTTGCTTATGAATTATAGCTTCCCTAGAAACCCTTTGATTTCTTTCTCTGTTTTTGGCACTAGCATTTCTCTAATTACATTTGCTTTATCTGGATCCACTTCGATTCCATTTTGATTGATGATGTATCCCAATATTTTATCGGAAGTCACTTCGAACACACATTTCTTTGGATTAAGCTAAATATTATACTTTTTGACCCTTTTGAGGAATTTTTTGAGAGCAGCTAGGTGTCCTTCTATGGTTTTTGACTTAACCATCATGTCATCTATGTACACCTCTACCTCTTTGTGTATCATGTCATGGAACATAGTTGTTGCCATTCTCTGGTAAGTTACGCCCGCATTTTCAGGCTGAAGGGCATTACCCTATAGCAATAGGTACCCCATTATGTTATGAAAGATGCATTTGCTTTGTCAATGATGGCCATTAAAATCTGATTGTATTAGGAGAATCCATCCATGAAGGAATACATTACATAAGTGGCAGCATTGTTTAGTAACACATCTATGTGAGGTAAATGGAAGTCATCCTTCGGGCATGCTTTGTTTAAGTCCTTATAGTTAACACAAATTCTGACCCTTTTGTGTTTCTTTGGTACTGGCACAATGTTTGCTAACCATTATGGATAGTCTACTACCTCTAAGAACTTGGATTTAATATGTTTCTCAATGTCTTCTTTCACGAACTGGGCCCATTCTGGTTTGAGTCTTCTTAGCTTATGCTTCACTAGTTTACACTCCTCTTGGGTAGGAATGTAGTGTTGAGCGATGTACCTATTGATGTTAGGTATGCCGTTGTATGTCCAAGCAAATACTTTTGAATATTTTATTAATATTTTATTAATTTCTATCCTCTCATTAAGGGTAATGTCTTTTGAAATATGCAAAATGCGTAGTTCATTTTCTGTTCCAATGTTAAATGGTTCAATGCATATGGAATGAATGTTAAATATACAAGTATTTTGATCAAAGCAATGCACACTATCATAAAAAAAGACATAAAAAAAAAGTAAGCAAAAATTGATTTGATTGCATTAACTTTAGAGTTCATTACATCATCAGTTTCAAATAAGGAAAAAGTAAAAGTAGGCTAATATTCTCTCGATCAGTTATCTAACAAACGGTTCTATCTACAAATTACCCACTGCTTGTAAGTTGTTAGTTGTATTGTCCTAATCACTGGTGGTAAAGTGATGAATGATCTTTCTTCTCCATGTCATCCTGAAGTGATCGACGAATATTTAAGATATTCTGCCAGGTAAAAAATCCACGAGCCTAGATGGTACATACTGTTTCACCCCATATTGTCTTGTCACCAATACTGGATAATAGTAGGTGCATGATCTGAATCCTAAGATTGTTACATAATTCACATATCTGCATAAGGTCATATGTTTCAACCTCCACCAGGGACACCTCCAGGTTATCTACTCTTCTAGAGTATTTTTCATACACTCCATCCACTCTTCAACAGAGATGTGTGTTAAGTGGCCACTGATTTCCTTGATGTGCCTTTCATGGTGGTTCCTTGGTTGATATTTCATCCAGTTACCAGTGGGTTTTTCCAGGAGGCTTAGCTTTTCTTATAACCATATCTGAAGTAACAAAGTGCTTCTAGTAAAATTTGAATGCTTTTTGGTTTTGTAATCGTCTAAGCCTTGAATGGTTTTAACAAAGATTAGTAGGAAATAAGTCATTCCACATTCTATGCCCTCGATCACCTGAAGTACCTCATAATCTCTTAACCCATCATGTGACAATGTGAAGTACTAGGTGAAGAGATAACAAGTAAGGAGTCATGCCTATGGCAAGCTTCTAGTTTTTCTGGGAGTACAGGCACCCAAGAGTTGTATAGGAATCAATTGTTTGTCTATAGTGACTAATTCATCCAACTTTTATGGGCTCAAGTCTAGTAGTGCATATCCGAGTCCAGGATATTTGATATCTTGATTGATAAAGACTGCTTCTTCAATTTTGGTAGGGATACGTTCTGCTATGGCACTAAACTCCTCATATAATGGGCATAATTCCATAGTATTGAATCAGAATACATGCTCATATGGCTCCCAAAATGATATTACTGCATATGGGGGATCATGATCGAAGTGTACATGTTAGAAAATTTTGATGCATAACATTCTATAGGATTGAAGGCTTTTCCAGTTGGCTTGTCAAGATTATGGAGGAAATGTGTGGTGAGATTTGTTTGGGCTTGGAGGTTCTCGACCATGATGCCATCTTTGAGCAAACCTTGAATTGTTGCTCTCATTCTCCCATAATTCTGTCAGGAAGACTTGGCCTCATGATCGCTCATATTGAGATCTTGTTTACTGCACATTAGTGAGATAGAAAAAACAAAGGATGAATAATGCATGCATGGAATGTGCCTGTAAAAGAATACGATTAGTATGCATGCATGACGTGCTCATGCGTAGTCTTATTATGATAGATGTAAATGGCTACAAAAAATGTGATTAGTATATGTTGTTTATATATATGTCATGTATGCATGATTATGTAAGAGATTGTTAGCTTTTCCTGCATAAGGAACAAACCATTCACAAGCAAGGTCTCGCTTCCAACCTTATCGCTCCACATGGTTATTCAGTCTCTTTCCTAGGTGGGTTTTGACCAAATAGTCAGCATGGGACTATGGTTCCGCTCTTAGAGTAGGCTATTTCAATTTATATTGATTAGTACCAAAAGGTAAACTAAGGAACAATGCTTAAATGCACTCAAGGTAATCACACAATGTCAATATGGAGACCAGTCATTGGGTCACAAATGGCATCTATAGTCTATATGTGTTCACGTGTGCAGGGGCTATAACCAATAAAAGGGGTCGAATTTTATGCCCCTCCATCGATATTAAATATGTTTACTAAGAGGCATAAAAGTATCATTTGATAGTTTATGATTTGATTATTTCAACATAAATGTCTGCAATCTAGTTGAATTCCTGAACAATATATTTGATCTGATAAGGACAAATGGACGGCGCTTGTTGGTTCCATCACTAAAAGATGTCACTATTCGCTAGTTCTTACAGGCTATTCATACTGAGGAGGGTGATTCTTATCATTCCTTGTACATCGGGCTTATGCAAGGTAAATAAGGGTCATATAGTCTAAGTGTGAGCAGCTCGTGGGAATGGAGGTAATGACGTCAATCGATGATGGAAACTAAAAGCGTCATAGCACTTGTGAATGTCAGGTCAAACGGGCAGCATCAGGGCTAGCACACAAAGCTTGGTAGGATCCTAGTGGAGGTTTCTATTGGTTTATTTACATGGGCTGAGTTGAGGGTAAAAGGCTAAGGGGTCCTTTAGTGAGAATGCCCCCCATGATTAGGGTTATAGACTCTGGTCAGTGAGTGTAGCATTATTTTGATAACTCGGGTCACCCCTCTTAAGGACTTGGGTCACAGACTCAGGTCAGATGAGTCTGGCAAAACCACAAGTAAAGGCTAAAGGTGACAAATCTGAATCGGTCACCACCCTATAACTCATGTGGAATCATAATGGATCACTTTCTGTCATTATCGACTGATAGGGACCAAGAGTGCATGCGTGATTGTGTAGTGCAAATACAGTGGTGAAGGGCTCCATATGATTGAGTATTGTGTAATGAGAAATAGTCATTTTTGAATTGATCTCTCTAGCCAGAGTCTCTAGTTGAGTCACCATTGTGAGCGACCTTATTTTTTGTTGTTTACTATTTTTGAGATAGCTTTGTCGAATGGGACGTCCATTTTGTTTACGGGACAAGGACAATTATTGGTCTCGGAGGGATGCAAGACACTTTATGGTTATGGAGTCACCACCTGATTTTTACAAAATTAGGAAAAGATGAAAAGGACGACATCGAGTCACTCAACGAGTATCGTCCCCAATAGAGATTCTAAGTTTGGGAAATCACATCTACTTTTTGACTATTTCTCATATAATTCGATACATGGCTACAACAACACCCTAGTTTGGTATTGATAGTTGATATATGCACATTCACACAAGCGCATTGATAACAATGGAAAGTAAGGGAAAGTAAGTATGATTAATTATAGGGCTTTCCTAGTAAATACATTCGAAAAAGGGCACAAAAATATAAATCTAATCTTAATTTGCCTACAAAACAGAGGTTAGCACGACTATGTGCGATTCCATCCATTCATCCACTCGGATAATAAGTAAGCAGGGAATACTCACTTAATCAAAAGAGCAAGTATAGGCATAATTATATGCATTTGTAGGAATTATTATGAAATATTTCTAAATATTAGAGAAGTAACAAAAGATGTATGATTGCATTATTGGACCTTGAAGTGGAGGCTTTATCTCGGAAATGTGAACTTTCACATTATTGAATGCATTTTGATGCAAGAATGACAATTTATTACAAGCCAAAATAAAATAGAGATTATTCAATCAACATGCAAATTGCAGTCTCAGCACACAATCACAATAATTTCTCAATTGCTTACCGCAATAAAGGTAAAATGCAAAACAGTGAAATAAACGTGCGAAAATGATTGTTTGTCCTCAGATTTGATTGAGCTTTTTTTGAGTTTTTTAAAGCTTTAACTTCTTAGAATTTTTAAGCTATCCTCGTTGAGAGGTTGAGAATGGCGTGTAAAATGTAAATTCATATACCTTTGAAGCATGCTTTGACAAAGATGTGGGTGGGTTTGGTTCAAGTTGGTCGAAAAAATCCTATGAAAAATGTAGTAGGTGAGCTAAAAGTGTGTTAATTAGGACTCCTAAGTCGTCAGTTCGACAGTGTTTCAGTGTGTGCGTCTGCTTTTTTTGCTCTAGCCTCCCTCAAATGGGAGATAAAGACCCCTATTTATAGGGAAAAGTAGGAAAAATACGCGTGATCATGCGTCCCAAGGTGTGTGTGTGCATGGTTTTACTCGTGTACATGTATATCAGGGCGTGTGATTACCTGTTGGGGGTGCGTGCCTGTGCATGGTCATGCATAGTTAACGCATTCACTGTTGATTTTGGGGCTTGTGTGTGCTACTCCAAGGTTGCCTTTAAGGGATTTTGGACTTCTCAGATGCATTTTAGGTGTTTGTTTTGTCAAAATTAGCTTCGTTTTTTGTGCATGAGCAAAGTGTGTTCAGGTGTGATCACGTGCTATAATTTTGCTCACGTGCTACTTCTAGGGATTACGCGCACTATTTCAGGGTCACTTCTGAAGGTTTTTAAGGCTTTTGGATGTGTTTCTGACATTAGTTTAATCAAAATTGACTTCCAATTTTCATGGAGTTGAACTCCGGTCTTATGAGATGAATACCATTTTGACGAGTTACACGTTTTTAGTGATGGTTGCTCGATAGCCAGTTTTGCTCTTTAAAGGCTCGGTTTGGGCTTTTCAGACTCACAGCATGCTCTATAGGCACTACGAATGAACAAACACTTGTCATATTCAGATAGATGTTTTCATCATTGGACCTTTTCGGGGACAGTCAAAACTCGATGTATGCCAAATATAATCAACATATATTTGAACAATTAATATGTCTTGTTTGGATTTCTTTATGAAAAGATTTATATAAACTTTTCCTTTAGAAAATCCTTTTTTAATAGAAAGTTGCTCTATCTTTCATACTAAGCTCTTGGAGCTTGCTTCAATCCATATAATGCTTTTGAAAGTTTAAATACATGATTTGGAAAATCAGAATTTTCAAAACCTAGAGGTTTTTTAACATAAACTTCTTCTTCAATAAAACCATTTAAAAATACCGTTTTAATATCCATTTGATAAAGTTTAAAATCCATGAATGATGCAAATGCAAGCAGTATTCTAATAGCTTCTAAACTTGCAACAGGGGAAAAGGTTTCATCATAATTAGTGCCTTTCTATTGATTATAACCTTTAGCTACTAATCTTGCTTTATTGCTAGTTATGACACATTCTTCATTCATCTTATTCCAAAATACCCATTTTGCGCCTACAATAGGATGGTGTTTCGGTATAGGAACTAAAGTCCAAACTTTATTTCTCTCAAATTGATTTAACTCTTCTTGCATAGCAAGGACCCAAAATTCATCATTCAAAGCATCATCAATATTTTTGGGTTCACTTTGAGAGATGAAGGCTAAATTAACAATAGACTTAAGTTTGGAATGAGTTGTTACCCCTTTTGTAGTATCACTGTTAATGAGGTCTTAAGGATGTGCTTTCTTGAATGGCCAATCCTTTGGAAGATAATCTTTTGAGATAGGTTGATGCATCTCCTCATCTTCTTCTTTTCTAAAATCCTCAAGTTCCAAAGGTTTGCTTATGCTTTCATTTTGAACATTTTTATCCATAATATCACCTACATCATCATTAACACTACAAACAACCATTCTAGAATCAAGTGAGTTAGACTCATCAAACACTATATGTATGGACTCTTCTACTATAAGAGTTCTTTTATTAAACACTCTCTATGCTTTGCTAGAGGTAGAATAGCTTAGGAAAATTCCTTCATCCACCTTAGAGTCAAATTTCCTAAGATTATCCTTGTTGTTAAATACAAAGCACTTTCATCCGAACACTCTTCGATATGAGATTTTGGGTTTTCTATTGTTCCAAAGCTCATAAGAAGTTTTATTCAATATTGGTCTTTTGAAAACTCGGTTTGCAATATAACAAGATGTGTTAATAGCTTTCGGCCAAAAGTATAGAGGCAAATTATACTCATGAAGCATTGTTCTAGCCATTTCCACAAGAGTTATATTTTTCTTTTCAACTACCCCATTTTTTTGAGGAGTTCTAGGAGAAGAAAACATATGTGAAATACCATTTCCACTACAAAAGATTTTGAAAAACTCATTTTCAAATTCAGTTCCATAATCATTTATAATAGAAGTAATGCAAAAGCCATTTTCTTTTTGAACTCTTTCTTCAAAATTTTCAAATGCATTAAAAGCAACATTCTTATGAGCAAGAAAACACACCCAAGTAAATCTAGAGTAATCATCAACTAATACATATGCATAGTGCATTCCATCAAGACTAACAACTCTAGTTGGTCCAAATAAATCCATATGTATAAATTCAAGTGGTCTAGAGGTTGACACTACATTTTTTAGCTCAAATGGGGACTTGGATTATTTTCCCGTTTGACAAGCATCACAAGGTTTATCCTTAGTGAATTCAAGTTTCAGTAAACCAATCATAAGCTCATATTTACAAAGATCATTTAAGAGCTTAAAATTTGCATGTCCTAACATTCTATGCCAAGTCTTTGTGTCATAAGAAATAACCATCAAGCATTTAATATCCTTTTTATCAATTTTATTCAAATAAATAACATACACATTATCAACTCTTTCACCACTAAAAATTACTTTGTCTTCATAAAAACTACTAACAAATCAATTCTTAGGATAGAAACTAAACTTGTTTCCCATATCACATAATTGACTAATACTTAATAAAGTATGTTTGAGACCATCAACATGAAATACATGATGTATAGATAAGGATTGAGAGTTATCGATTTCTCCAATGCCAATAATCTTTCCTTTTGCATTGTCCCTGAAGGTAACATGTCCTCCATCTTTAGCATCAATCTTATTAAATTGCTCTTTGTCTCCGGTCATGTGTCTTGAACATCCATTATCAAGATACCATTTACTTTTTGCTCTTGTGGACTTCAAGCACACCTGCAAAATAATTTACACATTCTTTTGAACCCAAACCTTAATTGGTCTAGGTTTGTTAGTCTCAAAGTGATATAAAGGTAGCAATTGTAAAAGTAGTTTTCTATAAAAGCATACATTGCTAGAGTGACCTTTTGTCATGCAATAAAAGTATTCAACATTGGCAAATTTATTTCTCCTAGAATGATATGCTTTCCTAGTATATGATTTATGCCTTGTGTGTTGTGGTAGTGAGTGTTTTCTATAACTCTTTTTTGTCATTGTTTGGGACATACATTAACAATGGCAAATGTATTTTGATAGGTTTGTGCAATATGTCTATGTGCATTGTGTTGTGTAATATACTTAGGAGTGTTATGCCTAGTATATATATAAGCATGTTTGGGTTAAGGTGCTCTAGTTTGAGCCTTACCTTTTTGTGTCAATGGAAGTTGAGTCTTATGAGACTTTCCCTTATTGTTTAGCATATGAAACCTCTTAGCTTTGAAAGCTCGAGTCTCATTTTTTGAGGTAGAAGCCATGGAATCATGTGCTTTAATAAAATTAATATGTGATGATGATGGAGTCATTCAATTTTTGTATCCAATTCCATGAGTATCTCCATGAAGTTTTTGATAGTCAAGAAGACTATCTAAAGTCTCTTTTCCTTTCTTGAATTAAGAAATAGAGTTCTTTAACTCTAAGACCCCTTTAGAGAGTTTATGCTTTTCATCATTTGCTTTCTTAAGTCAGTTTTCTAAGGAACTTGAACATTCTAAATCACTTGTAAGTTTTTCATTTGATTTAGCAAGTTTAGAAAAGTCATTTTTCCAAGTTATCGAATTCCTTAGATAAGCTAGTAAACTTGTACTTATAAAGTTTTTTCTTAGAAAGTAAGCTTGTATATTTATGCATAAGTTTACTTATATTAAAGCTCTCATAATCATCATCATATTCATAATAATCATCATAAGAAGAATTAAAAATAGATTATACCTCATTTTCATCCTCAAGAGCCATGAAGCAAAGGTTGGCCACTTCTTGTTGTTCCTCTTCCTTTTCGAATTCGTAGGAATCATCCCAAGTAGCTTTGAAGGCCTTCTTCCTATCCTTTGCTCCCTTGTTCTTGAATTTGAGTTTGGGACACTAACTTCGGATGTGACCCAATTCCTTGCATTCATAGTAAGTAACCTCTTTGGATTTCTTCTTACAATCTCCTTCATGCTTCTTGTTGAAGTCTCTTGTTCTTGAGAAGCCTTGTTTTCTCAAGAACTTCTTGAAGTTTCTTGTGAGCATGGAAACCATCCTCATCACTCGAATCTTCAAGAGATTACTCTTCACTATCATTTTGTGAAGCTTTTAAAGCAATGCTTTTCTTCTTCTCTTCACCTCTTTGTTTAATTGAAAGCTCATAGGTGAGAGGCTTTCCAATAAGCACATCAGTCGAGAGAGTTGAGTGGTCTTGAGCTTCCTTAATTGAAGTAACTCAAGATTCCCAATCCTTGTCAAGTAGGATTCTTCAAATCTTGTTATTTTCTTCTTCCTTGGAAAAATGTTTTCCAAGTTTCATGAGGGCTATGAGAAGAGCCATGAGACAATTTGTCATCTTCGTGATTGATTCGTGTGGCTTCATTTTGAAAATTTCATACTCATACATATGAAGTTGAACTCTCTTGCTTTTAACTTATACATTGCCTTCATAATTATTTTCCAAGGTCTCCCACATTTCCTTGGCTAAAATGTAACATTGAAGCTTGCTACTTTCTTCTCTTGTCATGGAGGAAGCTATGGTGATCATAGCCATTTTATTTTTGTAATTTTCTTCCTTTTGGTCGTTACTTCATTGATCTCTTGAAAGAGTAGTGGTTACACAATCTTTGGTGACTTTAGGAGGTTCCCAACCCTTTAGGAAAATATCCTAAAGTTTGGTGGAATGATAATCGAGATATAGCTCCATTTTGAACTTCTAATTTGGATAATCACTACCATCAAAGAAAGTTCTAAGAGAAGAAATATTTTTATTTTCACTTCATGTGATCTTGTATTCTAGCAATAAAGTTTATAAAATTTAATCTCTGATACAAAATGAAAATGCCCTAGAAAGGGGTTAATAAAG
>CATIWM010138985.1:0-12098 GCA_949671775.1 Mallotus repandus
GTGTTCGTTCATTTAAACACTGAATTTTGGTTTGAAAATCAAGTAAAAATAAACAAAACAAATTTAATTAAAAATTTAACAATCAAATTAAAAGCTAGAGTTCTTATTTTAAATTCAACTTTTTCTTAAAATAGATTAAACCTCTAAGTCTTAAACTAACCTTAATTCAATTTGAAAGCATCTTTAAAATCATAGATTTTTCTCTCAGATAAACCTATAATTAATTAAGTAAAATCGACACCAAGTTTTATAGCTCTCACTAACTAAGTGTTTCATAAAACTCAATTTAAGTACAACTTTTTAATTAATATTAGTCACTTAAATTTCTCTCAACTAAGTAAGTAACTAATAGGTTATTATTTGAATCCAATAGAACCTATCTCTCAATTAAGTTCTAAGTGTAAATTCAATCTAAGGGTGATCAAGCCAAAAATGACATTAAGTTCAACAACAACTGAAAAATTAAGATTAAAGACTTAGATTAAATCACAATATACACATAGTTGAATTGAAATAAGAACCCTAAAATTCTATTTAGCTACTCATGTTAAAAGAAAGAGAAGAAGATAAAGTGTAGAGAATATAAACAATCATAATTACTAAAAAAATAGAAATAACAAGAGTTTAATTAAAAAGAACCCCCTTTTCTATTGAACTAACTAGAATAGAAGGTTTTCTATTCTCAAACTTCAAACAAAATCTCTTTATTCAACAAGGAAAGATAGTTTTAATAAAAAATAACTTTGATTCTTAAAAGAAAAAAAAAACTAAAACTAGATAAATTGTTCATCTTGGAGGCTCCCTTTAACTAGACCCTAGCCCCCATTATCTCTTAAGTTTGTTACAATTAAAAATCCTTGAAATCCCCCTAAATCAACAGCTCAAAATTCAAATTTGAAAAGTTGTTGTAATAACTTATGCAACTGTGGGCACCCACGCTTGTGGCTGCACACAAACAGTCTTCTTTTAACTATGCTAAACTTGTGTCGCTATGCAGCAGGGTGCACATGGCTGTGTTAGTTTTCCTGCATACAGGCATGACTGTGCACACCTAGGCACGTGGTTATGAAGGAATAGGTTACCTTTAAAACTCCACTTTTCTTTAAGGTTTTGACTTGTGCTTCCTCCAAATCCTATCTTTGACTTGTTCAAATCCTTCAACTATCTTCCATGCATCCTTATTTCAAAATTTAAATAAAGATTTACTAAACAAACTTAAAAATCAACAAAATGCTAACAACTAAACAAAATTAATAAAAGCAAATAAAAGATCTTTAAATTAACTAAATTAATTGAAAATGCAACTAATTAGATTCTAATCCCATAGAAAAGAGTGTTCAAAATACAAGATTTTCCACACTCATTAAATTCCCCCTCACTTGAGTTTTTGTTTGTCCCCAAGCAAAATAAGAGAACAACCTATTCATATAAAGAATCAAAATCATCAGCTGGTTTTAACTTGACTAATCATTCTAATCTTCCTTTAATATAAAGCTTGAAGACTATAAATGAAAATAATAACTCAAGGTCAAAGATATAGCATTTACCATATGAAGGGCAAACTCTTCCATTGAATTCATGACAATGAACAATTAACACCCAAGAAAAACGAAAGTAAGTAGGAATTATCTCTACACTTAGGCATTCCAAGATTCACACATGCAATGCAGCCATATGACACTTAACTTATTTATTCAAGGTTTTCCTAATCTCAGTATCTCCCACCTTTCCTGCACTACTTAGTGTGGATACCTCAAAAATGGGTCCTTTTGATACTCTTACTCTATAATAAAGCATTGGAGTAGAAGGAGCATTAAGAATTGAAATTTAAGATTACAGCTCCTAACGAGTGCATTTTATGCTCCATCTCATTTATTATTTTTGAAGTGAGTTGCTCATAGGTGCTTAAATATGCATGAACTAGTCCAGTCCTAAGAATAGAAACTAAATTCCTACTTATAAGCATCTTTCTTAAATATCAAGCATCCAAGTTCAATCATTCAATGGAACCGTAAACATGAAGTTCATTAAAAATAAAAAATCCATAACCACAATTTATTTTTCTAATTTAAAAGTCAAGACAAAATATTAAAGGAAGATGATCACACTTACTTAAGAAGACCATATTTGATGAAACAAACTCTACATATGAATAGGTGCAAAAATTCAAGTGAAATGCGTGAAAAAAATAACTAAACAATTAAAAATGCAAATAAAGAAAAAACAAAACTAAAAAAACAAATGGTGTACTCCCCTCATTTGAATGCACTTGGAGGCGAGGTGAAGATGAACTCTGTTGCTGCTTCGTTAGGTCCCCTTAATCTTTTATATTGAAAGATTCATTATTTAAGCTCTTCAATTTGGGCTTGCAGCTTCTCCACTCTTGCTTTGCTTCCCCTTTCAAATTACTCCATCTCATCTGACAAGTCCACAATCATGTTCCCAATTCTATGGTCAGAAAGATTTATCATCTCTTTAACTTCCTTTATGATTTTCTTAACCCATTCGTCAGCCCTCTTTCTCTTTCTCAATCAAGCTACTTAAGTTTCTTGTGCCTTGATGACGACATCATATTCTTCTTTTGTAGCTCTTGGTAGAGGAACTTCACCAAGCTTCAATCCGTTTTGTCGAATCATGTAGCATCTCCTAGAATCGACATCCTCTAAATCTCTCCATTCGGTGATAACTTCAACTCTAATGAGGTAATCTTCATTGAGCAATTCAAGCTCCAATGGCTCAAGCTCATGCCTAGCAATTTTGAATAGTGCAAAATAGATAGCTAAGCCCATGACATTGTGCCGCATTAATATCAATGCTTTCATACCCTACACAACACGCCACATAGAATGAAAGACAAAATAGGCGCTACACACCTTTGTGTTAGTATGCATGCACCATAATAGAAACAACTCATCAAGGGATACTTTCGTGCTATCCTTTTTCCCAAAAATTATATGTGACATGAATTTGTGCATCAACAAACATGAGTAACTTTGAATTAACCCATTAGTCAAAACTTGTTCATCACAAATTTTATCCCCACCAGTGATTTCAGACTAAAAGAAAACCTACTCATGTTAAAATCAGATGGAGGTTGACAAATACATCCATTAGGAAAGCCAAAAATTTCGGGAATCAATTCATAGCCAAAAGTGTATTCTTGCCCAAAAAATCGACAAGAAAAAATTCCTTGATTTTCATCTAAAATCTTTAGTGTAGCGTAAAACTCAATTGTTAGCTCAAAGAATACATCATATTGAACTGATTTTAATTGCATCCAACCCATTCTTTCAAATAAACCATTGATATAATCCTTCATTCCTATGTTTTCTAAGACATCATCATCAAAGTACTTAGGCATGCTGAACTTTCTTTTAGTTAAAGAGCACAACCTTTTACCTTCTTCTTCAAAATTAATGGAAAAGAAAGCATCATACTCATCTCTAAGGTCACGTGGTTTACCAATAGGCTTCTTTCCCTTAGCATTAGATTGTTGGTTCTTAGTTCTGGCCATGCTAAAAGAAACATGTTAAATTGCAAAAGAAATAAAGCAGAATTAAATGAGTGTAGAGAGATATGGGTGAAGTGAAAAAGTTTAATGCTTTAAATAAAAAAGAAGAAATAAGTTTAAAAAGAATTGGGAAACCTAATCTTGATCTTGATAGAAAATAAAATTATGAAAAGATAAAAATTATTTAAACATCCTAAATAAAATTTAAATATCCTAAACAAAAGATAAAAAAATTGAAAAATAAAATTTGAACCTTTAATTTACAACCTAATTAGATAAGAAAATCATAAAATTCAAAAATTAAATTTCTAACTAATTTAACATTAAAAATTTTCCAAAATTCAAAAATAAAAAATTTTAAAAAGAAATTTTAAAATTTAAAATTAAATTCAAAAATTTGAAAAAGAAAATTTAATTTCTCCTCCCCACACTTAAATTCTGCAATGTCCTCATTGCCCAAACAAATTAGAGCAAAATTTTGCTCCTATGTAAAATTACCAGGTCACACGGCTGTGTGCCAAGGTTGCACAGCCGTGCTTGCACCTCGATCTGTCAGCTCTACTGGCGCACGACTATGCACCAAGGCCCCACTGTTGTGCCTACGTGCTTCTTTTGGTTTGTTGTGCACACATAACTCTGCCTTTGTCTTGCTTCGCATAATCTTTTGACACTTTTTGTTAAATTTTTACATCAATTTTATGTATATTCAACTTGGACTTCAATTTAGCATCACATTGCAATCAAAATTAAAGGAGAAATTAAACTTGAAAAATAACATTAACTTGAAATTTAACTCAAAAAATAATTAAACCATCTTCAAACATGTTCAAAACACAAACATAACATGTTCATAAGAAACACAAATTAAAGGAACGTTGTTTAAACAAAATTAACACAAAATCACATAATAATTAAACTAGAGCAAATGAAATATTTTTAACTTCTTCACTCATCTACTTTTTCTTCAGATGAGGACTCCTCTTCTTGTTCAACATCTTCATTATATGGTGGAAATGGAGGTGGAACAAAATTTTAAGCAGTAAAGAAGGCCATGAGGTTATGGTTGATTATGTTTAACCTATGATTCATTCCAATTATATTATCATCCATCCTTGTTGCTAGTGAAGTTAATTCACTAACATTTGAATCAATAACCCCCACTTGAAGTTCCAAATCTTCCAACCTCTCTATTACGTCATGCAAATATGCCTCTCGTCCTTCTTCTACCCCTCTTATTCTTGTGGAACTGGTGGTTGTTCATTTGGTTGAATGAGAATGGTTTTTCCCCTAATATCTTTCCTAATCAATCCTTTGGCCTCCATTATGTAGGAATAAATTAAAGATTGACCCTCAACTATGTCAAATGGCATATTCTCCATATTAAAGCCTAAGTAGTTGGCTATAGTGGTAACCATACCACCTACTTTAATAGCTCTTGTCATCTTAGAAGCCACATCCCTCAATTTGACAGCAATAGTATGGCAAATATCCAACTTCCTATCACTAACCATGCAGTAAAAGATGTTAAGCTCATTGGAAGAGACCACAACATCTCCTTTTTTCTTTAGAAACAAAGAATACGACATAAGCCTAAGCAAGTATTTCAAAGCTAGTGATCGAATCCTAGATTCTTTCGTTGACTAGCTTCATAAAACACACCTCTTTGCCCAGTGATTTCTCTCCAAAAGGCATCTCTATTATACTCAACATTTGCATCTTGGATTTTAGGAAAATGGAACACATCATCAAGCATAAACAAACCAATTTCATGCTCCTCATTTCCTAAATGAAATTTAAGTTTAAGAGTTTACTCATCAAAATAGAAAGTTGAGAGAAATTCACAAATTGGTCTCATAAAGGCAGGACTTTGCATAGTGATGAAATCACCCTAACCCGTCCTATTCACATACATGTTAACCTCATCAAGCAAATTAACCTCTTACAAAGAAGAAGAACTCATGTATCTATTAGGCACACTTTTCCTAGACATCATTTCCTCAAACTTCTTCCTTTGCCCTTCATGCCTAAAATTAATGAGTTTAGGGAAGGGTTTTACTATTCGTTTTTAATTTTTAACACCCAGATTGTTGGAATTACCACCACGCTTTCTTTTGGAAGGAGGACCACGTTTCTTGCTTGGAAATGTCTTTTTCCTTTACTCTCTCTCCAAGGTGAGAATGGAAGGTGATGAAATTGATTAAAAATTAAAAAGGAAAAATGAAAGATGGGAGATGAAGAGGAAGTTACTCTTGAATGGGATTTGAGAGAAAAGAGTAGAATTAATAAAAGAATGTAGAAAATGATATGAAGAGAAGGTAATGGGTGTTTAAATAGAGAAAAGAAAATAAAAAAGAAAGATTAAATTTTGGAAATTTAAAAATAGGAATATGAAAAAATAGTCAACGTTGGGAACCCTTGAAATGGGGAAGTGGGAAAGCATAGGTAAAGACGGCTGACATAGGGAAAATACAAAGAAAGTTGAAAAGATTCCACTAATTTTTTTAAAATATGCAGCTTGTAGTACGTACGACTGTGTGCCTCAATGCACACAGTTGTGTACATTGCTTGTCACCAAATCTCTCATGTATAAACACATCAATGCACTTCGATGCACACGACTGTGTCTAAATCATGTTTTCACCTCAAAATTACACCTGTTTAGGCACAACTATGTGCTCTAATGCACACAACTGTGCCTGAATGTTAAATTTAACAAATTAAAAACATGCATCAGGTCGCATGGCTATGCAGCAAGGTGCACACCCTGATTGATTTGCTAACAAAGGCAACATTCAACACATGCAATTACAAATCATCACCTAATGTTAAGCACTCATTTTCCATATAAAAATATACTTACAAAACTCTTCTAGAGCTCCTTCTCTTCTTTAATTCCTGAAAAGCAAAAATATTTTAATTAAAATAAAAATAAAAATTCATAACTTAAAAAGGGAAATTAAATATAAAACATAAAATTAAATAAAACAAGCTTGGTTAAGCCCCCAAGACGCACTTTTTAAGTTCCATGAGCTAGAACATAATGTTCATCACTCAATTGAATCTTGCAAATAGGTAACTTGGCAAAAATTCTCCAATATGCCTCAATGATACAGCTTCAATCTTTGTCAATTTACTTTGAATCTTTCGCCTTGAGTGTTGTATAATTCCATAGCTCCAAAAGGATATGCATGAGTCACTATAAATGGTCTTGACCATTTATTCTTTAGCTTTCCTGGGAACAATCTGAGCCTTTAATTGAACAACAACACTTGATCACCTTCTTTAAACCTCTTGATTATGACCTTTGCATCATGCCACCTCTTTGTACGCTCCTTGAGTTCTCATATGCAGCTTCTCTAATTTCTTTGAGTTGACTCAATTGCAGAATTCTCTTTTCTACTACTTTCTTGAAATCATAATTTAAGGCTTTAGCCGTCCAATAAGCCTTATGTTCAAACTCAATAAGAAGATGGCATGCTTTGCCATAGACCAACCTATATGGAGACATTCCAATAGGTGTTTTGTAAGTAGTTCTATATGCCCACAAAGAGTTATCAACCTTCTTTGCCCACTCCTTTCTTGACTTGCTCACCGTCATTTCCAAGATCTTTTTCAGCTCTCAATTGCTAACCTCAACTTGTCCATTAGTTTGAGGGTGATAAGGTGTTGCTACTTTGTGCTTCACCCCATAACGAGCTAATAAAGTTTCCATATTTTTGTTGCAAAAATATGTTCCCCCATCACTTATGATAGCTCTAGGAATTCTAAAATGAGAGAAAAGCTTTTTTAAAAACTTGCACACAACCCTTGCGTCTTTCACTGAGTAAGCTTGAGCTTCTACCCATTTTAACATATAATCCACAAAAACAAGTATGTACGTGTTTCCTTCTGACATAAGGAATGGCCCCATGAAATCAATGCCCCAAACATTGAATATCTTAACTTCTAAAATACCCAATTAAAGCATCTTATTTTTTTTTGAAATGTTTCCACTCCTTTGGCATACGTCACAATTGAGTACAAAATTTTGAGCATTTTTGAGAGAGTGTAGGTCAAAAGAAACCTACTTCAAGAACTTTAGTAGTTATTCTTTGTGAACCAAAATGGCCACCATTAACCATCATTTGACAATGTTGCAATATTGACCAAATTTCACTGTTTGCTATACACCTCTTTATCATGCCATCATTGCACAATTTCTAAAGAAAAATATTATCCCACAAGCAAGATTTAGAGTCATGGATTAGCTTCTTCTTTTGCTCTTTAGTGAATTCTTCTAGAAACTTGCCACTTGAGAGGAAGTTGGTTATGTTAGCAAACCAAGGAGCATCCAAGCTTTTAATTACCAAAAAGCATCTCGTATGGAAATATCTCCTTGATAGGCTCTTCCTCTCCTTCTTCTGAATCCAACTCCAACCTTGAGAGATGATCAGCTACAACATTTTTGGATCCCTCCTTGTCTTTGATCTCAATATCAAACTCTTGCAGTAGAAGCACCCATCTAATGAGCCTTGGTTTGGAGTCCTTCTTGGTCATAAGGTACTTCAACGTTGCATGATCTATATACATAACAACTTTAGAACCAAGAAGATAAGATCTAAATTTGTCAAATGCAAAAATAATCACCAATATCTCCTTTTCAGTAGTGGCATAATTGAGTTACGCTTCGGTCAACATCCTACTTGCATAGTAAATCACATGCAGCTTGTTCTCTTTTCTTTGGCCTAGCATCACTCCTATTGCATGATAACTAACATCACACATTAGCTCGAATGGTAGATTCCAATCGGGTGCTGTAACTATATGAGCTGAAATGAGTGCCTCCTTTAACCTATCAAAAGCCAATTTACACTTATTAGTAAAGAGAAAAGGTGAGTCTTTCTCAAGCAATTTACAAAGAGGTTTAGAGATTTTAGAAAAATCCTTGATAAGTTGCCTATAGAAGCTTGCATGTCCAAGAAAAATTTTAACACCCTTCACATTTATTGGATACTGCAGTTTCTCAATAGTCTCCACCTTTGCTTTATCAACCTCAATGCCTTGAGCTGAGATTTTGTGTCCAAGAACAATTCCTTCATCAGCCATAAAATGGCATTTCTCCTAATTTAGCACCAAATTGGTTTCGTCACAACGTGGAAGTACTTGCTCTAGATTTTCCAAACATTCTTTAAAAGAGTTTCCATTAACTGAAAAGTCATCCATGAAAACATCCATGATTTCTTCCACTAAATCTGCAAATATGGCCATTATACATCTTTGGAATGTTACAGGAGCATTACACAATCCAAATGGCATTTGTCTATAAGCAAATGTGCTATAAGGACATGTAAAAATGGTTTTCTCATGATCTTCTAGAGCTATTGCAATTTGATTGTATCTTGAATAACCATCCAAGAAATAATAGAAAGCATGTCCTATTCTCTCCAGCATCTGGTCAATGAATGGCAATGAGAAGTGATATTTTCTTATGGTTAAGTTTAACTTCCAATAATCAATGCACACTCTCCATCCATTCACAACTCTTGTAGGAATTGCTTCCCCTTCCTCATTTTCCACAATGGTCATTTCTCCCTTCTTTGGTGCGCATTGAATTGGGCTTACCCATGAACTATTTGAGATTGAGTAAATGATTGTATCTAGAAGTTTGACCACCTCCTTCTTTACCATCTTGCATATTTGGGTTAAGCCTTCTCTGCCTTTCAATGGTTGGCTTGTGTCCTTTCTCCATGAAGATTTTATGTATGTAGTATGAAGGGCTTATACCTCTAACATTAGAGATTTGCCAACTGATTACTTTTATCCTCTTTTGTAACACTTTTACAAGCAACTCCTCTTGGATTTGGGTGATTTTAAAAGATATCATCAGAGGTAGAGTTTGATCTTCTCTTATAAAAGTGTACATCACATAATTGGGTAATGGTTTCAAGTCTAACTTTTATGGTTTTATGGTTGAGGGTGGTGTAGGTTCAATGTTTGGTAATTGTATATGGGGTAAATGAGTTTGATGTTTGAGGTGTACTTCATCTTAAGAGGATTGTACTTGAAAGCACTTCTCAATATTCTCAATTTCCACAGACTTTGCCAACCTTCGTCGTTGGACTTCACTCACACATTTATCCACAACTTTAACTATTAAACATAAATCATTATCAGAGGGGTATTTCATACCTTGGTAGACATCTAACTTACAACTTTCATCTTCTACTCGCAATGTGAGTGTTCCATCATAAACATCAATTATGGCTTTTACAGTGTAAAGAAAAGGCATACCAAGGATTAAAGGAACATCTTCATCCTCTTCAAAGTCTAGAACTACAAAGTCAATTGGAAAAATAAACTTCCTAGCCCTCACTAGCATATCCTCTATTATGCCTTCTGGTTCCTTTACTGTCCTATCTATAAGTTGCAAGCGGATGCTTGTGGGTTTTGCCTCTCCTAATCCCAATTTCCTATATATTGACAATGGCATAAGATTAATTGAAGCTCCTAAATCACATAAAGCTTTTTAAAATTTTAAGTTTCCAATAGAACACGAAATAGTGAGACTCCCTGGATGCTTCTTTTTTAAGGGAAGTTTATTAGAGATTATTGCACTACACTCCTTTATGAGTGCGATTGTCTCAAACTCTTGCAACTTCTTTTTATTGGAAATCAGCTTATTTAGGAATTTTGCATACTTGGGCATCTGAGAAAGACATTCCACAAGAGGCATGTTGATGTGGAGTGTCTTAAACCTCTCTAGGAACCTTGCAAATTACTGGTCATGCTCCTATTTCTTTAACTTTTAGGGATATGGAACTAAAGGTTTACAAGGTTGAATTGGTGGTGACTTTGGCTTCTCTTATTTCTTATTTTAGTCTTTTGGCTCCTTCTCCACTTGGACTTCAACCCATTCATCTTCTTATTCTTTGTTCCTTTCCTTCTGCTTTTTCTCGTATTCCACTGTTGCTTTTAGGTTTTGGATCTCTGTTCCACTTCTCAAGGTAATTGCTTTTAACTGTTCTTTTGGATTCTTCTCAGTGTTGCTCGGTAATGAACCATGATTTCTTATTGATAATGAGCTCGCCAATTGCCCCATTTGCATCTCCAATTTGTGAATAGATGAAGAGTGATTTTTTAACATGGGTTGAGTATCTTGGTACATTTGCTCAAATTTTCCCTCCAACCTCTTTTGAGCTTCATCTTGTTGATTCATTTTTGCTAAAATTAAATCCATGAATTTCTCCATGCTGCTTTCCCAAGCAGCCCCTTGAGGATGAACCCTTATCCTGCTGAAAATAAGATTGATGATACTGAGCATTTTGACCTCTAAAACCTGGTGGTGCTTGTGGTCTCCACTAGTTATTTCCTTGATTGCTCCAACTAGGATGGTTTCTCAAACTAGGATTGAAGGTATTGTATTGCACTTGGTTTTACTTCCCCTTAAAGTTGTTCATTTAGTTTACACCTTCCATGGACAATCCTTGCATCATTTGGCACTCTATTGTAGGATGACCGCCTTAGCATAATTTACAAGAGGAAGACAAAGAAGATGTAGACACTGTATTGACACTCATCTTGTCAATTCTTTTAGATAAAGCATTCATCTTTGCATTCAACATGGTTAAACTATCAACTTCAAGTGATCCTCCTTTCTTTAAAATAGCTCTCTCATTATACTAGAGACTTTATGTGTTGGCCATGTCCTTCGAAAGGTCTAAAGCTTCTTCGATCATCTTTGACATAATGGTTCCTCCAAATGCTGCATCAATGTTCACCCACCCTCATTGATGGGTTGACACCTTTGTAAAATGATTGAACCAAATCTCATGATGGTAACAATTGAGGTGGACATTGCCTTTGAAGATCTTTAAACCTATCCAAACATTCATAGAAGCTTTCATCCCTTCTTTAAAAGAAAGAAAGAATTAATCTTGTTTTTGATCTTCAAGACCTTTACTGGTGGAAAATACTTGTTGAAGAAGGTGGTGTAGAGTTCTTGCCAAGTGTTGATGGAGTTAAGGTGTAAGCTTGTAAACCACCTCTTGGCTCTATCCATTAAAGAAAATTGAAAGAAAAACAATTGAATTGCTTCAGGCTGCACTCCTGTCAGGCGATTTCCACAACTGTACGGATCGAACAAGTAATATAATGATAAGTAGAGTATCGTTCCCACAGGGAATGAGTAATTTCTAGCACTAGTTATGGCTATGGATTCTATGAGCTAATACAATCAATAATTAATGGCGAATGTTGAGCTAAAGATAAGATAAAATAATAAAATTTGCTAAAAGGAAAAATCAAAGTTAAAAACTAGAGCTTGGAATTCGCTTGCCAGGCACTTACTCGGATTACAGGATTCAATCAACATAATCTATTTATCTCAATCAAGGGTAGTTTGTTATGTAGTTCCTGAGGCTTCTCTCAAAGTCACTCAGGCATATCTAGCTTAAACTTAGCCTACTCTCGTGGTCTAATGAATAACCTAGATTTATTAAGTTCTTTAACAAACTATTCCTCCCCGAAGGACTTGTCTACTCTCGTGATCAAGGATCCTCAGTGATTTAGATTTTATGAGCTAGTGAAACGTGCAACTCTCGTTGTCACA
>CATIWM010139007.1:0-41583 GCA_949671775.1 Mallotus repandus
GAATTTAAGAGAATGTAAATTTTTTTAACAGACATTGATACAAATTATAAGATTTTAATAGATAATAGTGGTATATAACAGCACAATTATTGAGCTAAAATAACTAAACTAAATTTTCATAGAATTAATTAATTATTCTATCGTTACAAACTACAGAACTTATTTATTGAGATGAAAAACACCACAATAAAGTGTATGTCAAATATTATAAAAATAAAAAATAACTTTCTTTCACCTAACGATAATATCCATTCTATTTATAAAATTTATTAATACTTTTATAAAAGTAAAGCATAAAAAAATGATTATCCTGCAGCATAGTTGACATAATCCATTGCATCTAAAATGAATAAAAAAATAAATATCAACTAGGTTCCTAAAACTGTATCTGGGTGTAGTAAAATAAAACAAAATAACAAGAAAAAACAAAAGAAAGAAAAGGGCAACACAAAGGCTACAAGGGAGCTAGAAATTGTCATATTCAAGGTACCAACTACCAATCGTCATTCATTTAACAAATTAAAAGTCGTGTGTTATTGTTATTGAGGTGATATCAGCTGATATACAGACAACATCTGATCTGAGTGTTAGAACAATAACTACAATACAATGACCAACAACCACTCCTATGCCCCATCCACTTGCCCAGTCCATACTCGACAGCCTTCTATTCCATTTTGGACGCCTTATCTTAAACAACTCATTAATCAATGCATGAAATTTTTAGACGATATCATTACAGTATATATGATTCTGAAGCATAGACTTCATTTAATAGTTGTAATAGGATAAGTTTCTTCCTGACACAGAATTCCGGTTTCTGAAAACCCACTGTTAGGGCTATGAATAAATTAAGGTTCTGACAAAATTCTGAATTCAGGGCCACTACAACTGTCATTTGTCAAAGACCAACAGGCCTGTGGACATAACATAATATAAGAAACATCTCATGTAAAAACGATAATAATAATAATAATAAATAGACAACAAGCTGGCATCGTTTAGATCCAAGTTTGTGCCTTTGATAACTAGACTAATAACCAAAATAAAATAAATTAATTAAACCATCCATTTAAAGGACTGCTCCATTGCTTTTTTTTTTTTCATTCATCAAAATGATATACTATGAAAGCTCGAACAGGGATGCTTCTACTTTGTATAATACAATGGTTATAGATAATCTCCCTCTCAGTAAACCTAATGGAAATTCTTCTAGCTGATCATCATATCCTGCCATGTCGCAAAATAAAATAAAATAAAATTTCAATACATGATAAAATGAAATGATACCCATTACTTCCACATTTCCGAAATCGTTGCCTACCATTGGGCATGCCTGAACTCTCTATGGTTGATCAAAACAGCAGCACAATTGGATCCCCATTAGCAACTATGGCCACAAGCAGGCAAGACGAACTTTTGTAGATCAAAAAGTATTAACCCGCATCACTTTTTCCCTCTTAAATTGATATACTGTTTAGATTTTGCCATGATGGTACAACAAGATAACTGAACTTGTAATAATTCTAGCAAAACAATGTCATTGCTACCAGAAGCCTCATAATTAGACCCAAGTGCCGTAATCTGTTTACTGAACTGAAGCCACGCAAGCCAAGAAGGCATGTCACCCATTTCGCTTAGAGATTTTCCCCGTGATTTACTTCTGTAATAGGAAATTCAATCCCCTCGATTCCGCTTCTCTCTCTTGGATCCTCGACTCTCTTTTTCAGGAGAGTCCCTGCTTCTGTGCTTATGATGCTTTGAATGCTTTCTACTGCTGCTTTTCCTTTCTCGAGATGACTCTCTCTTCCTTCTTTTTGATCTAGAATGATTCCGACTTCGATCATCACCAGATGAATCACTACTATTATAACGATGTCGCCTAGAATGTTTCCTGCTCCTTTCATCTTCTGATGAACTGCTGCTCAGTTTACGGCTGTGTCTACGGGGAGATTTAGCTTTACTATCCTCTTGAGCTGTCATATCTAAATCAGATTTACCAGCTTCCCTGACAGGCAGACCAGTTTCCATATATTGGCTGCTACCACTTGGTGGGTTACAATGAACAGACTCGTTCTTTTGGGATTCATGCCCTTTAGCAATCTCCTGATGTACCTCTTCCTTTCTGCACATTGCACTAAAGGCTTTAGGATTCAAAAATGACTTATTTTCAACTGGCTGAAAACTTGCATCCCCAGTATTGACAATAGCAGAATCTTTCTTAAGAGTAGAAGTCTCGATTTTATTTGTTGAGTACGGAAGATCAGGAGGAACCTCTAGCCCCAGCTCTTTGCCCAGTGATTCTAAAAAGTCACCGGCTATCAAGCGATTTAATGTCGTATGAGCCACTTCAACCTTTTTCTCTGGATCCTCCACCTTAATCACAGCAGAGGCTTCAACCTCATCATCAGAATCATCAGAGAAAATAGCCTGCACACAAATGGTCATCAGCAGCAACAATTGCAGTATATCAAGCTTCACATGCTTGTATAAGAAGAAAGTTAGCTCACTTGAACAAGTTAAGGTTCTTGGAAAAACTTATGTTACAGTCAGCAATTTCTTGCATAAAAACAGTATTTTTGTGGTGCTAAAAAAGCATTAACTTTTTTCTGTTATGGTGTTACACATGACAAGCATAAAGCCTCTCTTTTTTTAAATGTCAATGGTATGCAAGCATATTCAGCAGACTACAATACCTTGTAAAGGTCAACTGGCCTCTCCACATTTTTGACTTCTACCTTAACTTCCTTTTCGCTATCAGCTACATCTTTGCCTAATTGTTGAGCGCTGGACTGAAGATATGAAACTTGATCTCTATTTGCATCAGTATTTTCTTCCAATTTTGTTGCTTTGACAGAATCTGATGTGAATATCAAAGTATCCAACTTGCTTCTCATCCGTGGAGGTGGAGGTGGCTATAAATGACAATATTACACTCGAGTCATATACAAGTTAGTTATGCAAAATTTGGAAATAAAATATCAAGTTTCTTAATGCCCTTTTTTAACAAAAACAAACTAAGAAACTAAGTGCAAGTTGTGTACCTTCCCCATATAAGGATCAATTAGATCAAAGCGCTTGCACAAAATAGGAAGAGGACGCCATTGGAATTCTTCCCTTCTGGGGTAAAGTTTCTTCATTGCTAAATCTTCAGCATGAGCATCTTTAACTTGCTGTTTAATAAAATTTCAGTCCAGAAAAATCAATCAAGAGTAACTACCTAATAATAAAAATTAAATTTCTTGAAATATTACCTCCAATCCACCAGAAGTAAACTGCATCCCTCCACCGGCTGAAAACTCCGTAAACTGCTGTATAGAAAAATTTGTCTCCTTGTTCCACTTCCCTTTTTCAATTGCCTCAGCTGCAGCCTCAAAATCCAATCTCTCACGTGCACGAGCTGCCTCTGACATGTTGCTAGCTCCAACAGACTCCAAGGAACGAAGCCCTCCTTGGTACTTTTCCTTGAGAAACTTCTCAAATCTCTCTTGCCTTGCAGGATCATCTTTGAAAGGTTTGGCTACTTCAGGCAACTCACTCTGAAATATAGAGCATTTAAAGGGGAAAAGGAGGTTATACTCCCATAGAACAAACCCGTCAACTGAGAGAAATTAATGATCTACAGAGATGAAGTTTCAATAAAAATACAATCTGGCACAATAAAGCAGATTTTGTACTCTTCTTGAGTTCATAGGTTCTTACATATGATGCAGGTTGTGTGAATGTATCTGAGAGATGAAATTGGAGACTAATATCTGCAGAAGCAACAGCTGAGGTATTATCTCTCAAGCTTCTTTCTAAAGGTCTTTCCCCTAATATTTCTCCACGACTCGCTGCAGTCATCTTTTGCACACTTGAAGATGATTTCCAATCCAAAGCCAGGCTCTTCTGATCACAACGTTTCTGCCGCTCCTCCCACAACTTCCTTGCATAATACTCATGCCCATTTCCTCCATTGAGAAAACTAAATAATGGATTTGATTCATTTTTCTCCCTGGAAAGGTCCTCAAATAATTTACCGCATCGGGCAACTAAAGTTGCAACACCCTCAATTAAGAGTTTCAAATTACTGTCATCTGGAGGAGGAACCTCAGGTGGAGGAGGAACATTGTACTTCTCATTGGCATCAAGGGGACTGGGAAATTTATGGTTAGGCACAAAATCTTTTGGAATTATTGGAGGTTCAAATCTGACAAAGATGTGCAAAAAAAAAAAAAAATTCAGTATTCTACTGGGAACAAACGCAGAGGAAAATAAATGGTAAAGGTCAACACAATTAACATCACAACACCCTCCAAATAATAATAATAATAACAATAACAACAAACAAGGAACTGATTTCAGGTTTACTTCTCCCTCATAATTACATAATCTGAGATGAACGATTGCCACTATACTAATATATGCTATTGATGTAAACTTGTATCAGTGTCTGATTTCCTAATTTACCTCTCCAATTGGTAATCAGTATTTGACGCAATCCTAAATCCAGGCAGAACACCTTTCTTCCAGACCAATTTTGGCTTACGGTCTGTACTGGTTCTTGCTGGCTCTTCAACTTCTTCGACATAAGTTTCTTCAAAGTCATAAGCTGATCAAGAACTATAATTAGTAAACACATCACTGTTTTGCCAAATGACACACATGTACACGTCTGTAAACAACTTAGAAATATAGATATCAGCATTCGCATACAAATGGAATTATACTAATAAAGAAAAGATAAGATAAGGTTATATTTGAACAATAAATTGGTCTTCCATGATTATGAACGTAACAAATTGCATGTTTGCAGGACTGACAATATCCAAAAATGCACTCGTTGGTCACTACATTACAATTGAGTACCCAAAAACTAAATCAATTAGTAACAAAAGTTAACAGATGAAACACCAAAAACTATTAAACCACAGATATCAATAGAAAGTTTGCATGTATTGGTTGCAAAGAACAGGAAAGCCACATTAAACCTTGAGAGAATAAAAGAAATGTCAGGAAAGTATAGCCAGTATCCCATTAGATGTTTAAAAAGATTAAAAAGGGGTATTTGACATTTAATATTGAATTGGAGAGTGTGTGTTTACACAGTTAATTGAAGACTTAAGCCAGTGAACAGCATAGAAGATTATTATGCAAAAGTTTTTCCTAAGTTCCCTTATCAGACAAGTGTTGTCATAAACAATGACTTTCAACATGAGCACAGTCAAGTTGAACACTTTTAGCCGAGACAGGGACAGTGGCTATCTACCAATTTCGGGGGAAAATCAAATGGGCTCCACAGAACAACTAAAGTTTTCTTTCGTTTTGTCAAAGGCAAGAGAAAATTCAGTTCCTATTCGCTCTTAAACCCCTATATGAATAAAGCACAAATAACACCCATAAATTATGAAGCACAAAATTCCAAAGCTTCTAGTCAGTGAAACAGAAACAGATAAGGTACATGCAACAAAAAGACTTGTGAATTATAAAAGGCAATCATATGCTGCACAACACAAGAGTATTTGGCACATATCTCTATTCTGATAAAGAGAAAATCAAGGCAATGTCACCCGCCACAAAAAGTATTTTCTTCTACATGTCATCAAGAAAGGCAGGCATACAACAAATATCATAATGTCAAAACAGAGATACTAACCAGTTGCATAGACATCCTCGTCTTCAACATCATATTCTTCTAGTGCTCCAATGCCAAAACCAGAAGCAGCCTTTCCTGCTGATGAATAAAAAGTATTTAGCTGAATCAAAATGAATGTAAATAACCCATGGATTGGACACATGCAAATTAATGAACAGATAAATCAGACCTAGGAACAGCAACAATCAAGAGAACAGGGACATGAAAAAAGAATCATAAGATAAGAAATCTTACACTTGAAACCAAAGAGATTATCTCTTGTTAACAAAGCTTTTCTATTCCCAGGCTCTTTATTATTAGACACACATGATCTTTTCTTTTCTGAAATGTATTACGGTAAATCGTATTAGCAGGTAACAAGTTGCTCCTGCCAACCTAGTTTACTCTGAGAAACAACATACCTCTGAACTCAGGGGCATGCTTATATGGATCATACCCTAAACCATATAAATCCTGCTTAGGGTTGAGTACAAAAGCCTGCAATGAAGATAAGAAGTGGTACTGGTTATAAATCTTCTATGAAAATAAGCTATTGTAGAATTGTTATTATTTTTAAATCAATAAATTTCCAAAGACTTCCTAAATCATAAAGAATATATATCATAATGCAGATCATTCTGCATTACATAATTGTAGAGTACTAAAGTTATAGATAGCTAAGCTATATAAAAAGGTCAGCTTTACAGAGAGAATGATCGAATTCTTCATTCCATTATAATGAGGCAGTTAGGCAAAAACTTCTCATCTAGAATTTATCTTTTTTAGTATAAGCTTGAATCATAAGCTGATTATATTGCTATTTAGGTTTTTGACCATCATTATAATAGAAAAAGCCTTTGACAGATCTTATGTGTGTCCTTTATTTCTAGTATTAATATATGATTAATCACAAAAGAAAATTTAACACTGCAAGTGTGGCAGGCAATACCCACAACACTTGAAGGCCTAAAATTACCAACTCTAAGATAATCTCAAGTTCCTAGGAACATTATATTAGCTAAATGAAAAATAAATAAATGAAATGTACAGAATTAGCCATGAATAAGCACTCACAGGGGTGCTTCGAGAAGTCTGAACATCATCATTAACAGAAAGCTCTAAGTTGCCAAGATCATCCTCGCCAGGCTCAGAATCAACACGATCCACTTTTTCACCATTGGAAGAAAATGCTAAGAGAGCTTTTCTAGCTTCTCTACGAGCATCTGTAGGATAATATCAAATAGGGAGAATCAAATAAATTGATCCTATAACAAAATGCCAAAAGTACTCAGAAGGCAGCATATTGTACAATTATTAGTCACAAACAAGAAAAAAGACATTAAAGAAACCCACCATAGAGAGAATTTGCATTAGAATCCTTGATTGAACGGCCATGTCTCCATCCCATCTTCAGCAACAATTTTACACCTAATACGAGGAGCATGAAATGGTCAAGATTTGCTCGATTTGCAAAGGGAACAAAAAATATCATTTCAATGAGTTTCCGTAACAAACCAATAGATTCTGTGGCTGGAAGAACTATTTCATCAGGAGCAGGTCCAGGAATAGCTGATGGTCTAATTGACATGCAGGGGAAAAAAAAAACCCATGATATGGAACACAAATAAGTCAACTTTGTACTGCAACAAAAAATGAAAAATCTACGCCATATGGAAGATGAAATGCTGTATATGTGACCTATACAACCTAACATTTTCATCCACAAGAAAAACTATGCTTCCTTGAATTCCTAGTTCAAAATAGGCATCAATAGCAGTTGTTAACTTCATGCATTGCCAGAAAAATACAAATGAAAAAATAATATATAAGAAGCACTACCTCTGTTGCTGTTCTTTCTCAGCTTGTTTCCGAGCATATTCAGCAGCTGTAAAGCCAAATGTATCAAACTGTGATGATGTCCCCAAGGATTGGCCTTCCAATTCCTAAAATAGATAATCAGATTATATTAAAATTACATGAGTTACTTTCCAACCAATAGGCCTCTAATCTCCCACACAAATAGACCCCTCTCCCCAACCCCAACCCAAATGGTATCACAGCACCCAACCCTTACTTAGGATGTCTTCTTAAGCAAATCTCGCAGCACTAAGTAAATTAAGAAGTTTGTTTATGTCAGTCAAAAGCGATTGGCAAACATTAAGCTACTATTTAACAATACTAGATTTGGAACTTGCACTCATAAAATCCAAATGATAATTACAAGATCACAAAATGATTTTGGCAGTTCCCTATAGAACTGATACATCATGGTCAAATTCTTACTTAAGTCAAGTAAAGAAGGTGATAATACACATACAGCTTTCTCATCTTCATCTAAAAAGTTAAGAATGCTCTGCTGTTTAACTTCAGCTCTATTTTTCCGCGAAGATGTAAATGATTGAGGAGCCCAACCTACAAAACATTTCATTAACTTTCAGTATAACATATCATTAGAAATAAATCATGCATAGGAATTAAATTGAATTGAATCATCGTGAAATCATGCCAATTTTTGGTCTAATTGCAGAGTATGATAAGAAAATGCACACACATTACATACCTTCCTTTGAGCCAACTGTATTGTAATAACCAGCAGCGAATCCTCCAGTAAATGCTCCATGAAATCTTCTTCTTCCTTCCTCATCTCTAACCTAATAAACGAACTCCAGAATTCAAAACGATTAAATTCATACAAAAACACACACACATACACTTACCGAAAATAAGAAAAGGCAAAACTGTAAAAATTACCTCTTGCTTCCAAGGGACAAGGGTTCGGAGATGACCCGAGGCCTCCGCAACTGCTTTCTTCTTACGGCTAGTGAGCTCCTCCTCTCGCTCTATTGGCGTGCCGTAGAACACGAAATCCTCTTCATCCATATCCATTTCTTCTTAGTATAAATGATTTTGGTGAATCAAAATGGTTATCATTGATCGAGAAGCATAAATCACAGAATGAGACCGTTAGGTTTTTGCGCGTGTCGTTTGATCGTCGAGTGGCGAAGCGGCGAAGGAATGAGTGGAAGGAGGAGCGATTCTGCTACCAGCCCAAGCTAAATTCTTAATTTTAAATTACATTTATCTACTCTCCTCCTTCATGTTTAAAAATTAAATATTTATATCCCTTAATTTTAATTCTGTTAATATTTAATTCTCTATATTAATTTTTTTGTTAAATTTTTTATATAAAAATACATTTACCTCTCTTAATTTATAAAAATAAAACAGTTTAACCTCTAAGTTCTGATAAAATAAAATAATTTAGTCCTTTAATTTTTTAATTATTTAAAATTTAAAACTTCAATGCTAACTAAATTTTAAACATGTACACATATCTCCATCAATATATTTTTTTGAATTATATAAAATTCACACTAACTCAAAAGTTAAGTTATAATTTTAATAAATTTATAAATATAAATAAATTTATTTTATATTCATTTTTTAGTTATTTTTACTCCAATTAAAATTAATATTATTTAAAACTAAAATAATATATAAAATAAATTGTTTAAAAAAGATAAAATTAATGAAACTAAATATAAAATAAATTTGATAAAAATTAATGAATTATTAAATTTATAATTTAATTTTTTCATTAAAATTAAATTGATAAAAACATATGTAATTGTTGAAATTTAAAAAAAAAATTATGATTTTAAATTTGAAAATAAAAAAAATTAAAGTGTTAATTTTTATAAAATATAAAGAGTAATATATTTAGTTTGTATAAAATATAGGGAGTAAAATGTCTTATTCATTAAAATACTAATAAAAAAGTTAACAAAAATACTAAAATGTTGATGGAACTAAAAATTGAGGGATATAAATATTTAATTTTTAAATAAAAAAAATTTAAAATTAGATCAAATTTAAGAGAGGTAAATGTATTTTTTTTTTTATCTGTTGTCGGATTTAAAAATATTTAAAATAAATAAACAGGATTAGTGGGATCCACTCGCCATTAGGCCTATGTTCTAGGACCTATGCAAACGTGTCCCACTGTCCCGTACTGCCGTGTCCGACTTGCTCAGGAGCAGAGCTACTTTCCAGCTATAAATTGCATGCGTGTACGCTTCAGATTTTTACACGTGGTACTTGCTGTGCGCTTGTTTGGTGACACGCTGCTTTTGTTTCTATTTGGCAGGACTTGTTAAAGAAAACAAAGAAAGAAAGAGTAGGTCAGCCCTCTCTCTCTTTGTCTGTTTTTCTCTTGTTAACAAGAGTGTTTTGCCGTCTAATCTAATCTAATCTTTAATGGATTAGTGGCATTATAATAGGAAAACTCAAAATTTTCATTATATCACTAATAATACACTTTGAATTTAGTACAACCCTAAAACTCATCCACGCTATACTTCCTCTGATTTTTTTTATGGAGTTTTACTTAATTAAAAATTAATTAATTAATTTTAAATTAAAAAATTCAAATATTATTAATTGATTGTGTAAAAAAATAAATATAAGAAAGCAATAAATTAATTAATAAAGATAAGAGTAAAATTGATAAAAAAAATTTAAAATTTTATTAATCATATAAAATAATAATTAAATAAAATTTTAAGGATAAAAAACAACGGGTAAAGTACAATTTTTTTTAAAATGAACATTATAGTAATAAATAAATTGAAGTGAAAATTGCTTCAAATTATTCACTTAATAATTCCCAATTCATGACTTTGCCGCCACTCAGTCATTTTTTTAATCATGGTCCTCAAGAGTCTGCTCAATCATTTTAAGCACTGAAACTTCGTGTGTATTTCTATCAATCCATCTTATCAGGTTTTATTATATATGAACATTTTCGCATTCAATTTCTATTCAAAAAATCCATATTATTAGTATGGTTATTATTATATTTACGAAACTATTCTAACAATGTAATTAATTAAGTAACCCAAACAATTTTTTTCTTTTGAAAGATAAGAGAATTAGAGAAAATAAACAGTTTTGTGAGAGAAAAAAGTATAAATGTGTAAGTATGGCCTTTGTGTTGGGAATTTGCCTTTAATTGCATTTAGTCCAAAACGAATCAACACCACAAGGCCCCATTGACTGTGAACCAATGGACTTTGGGCTTGAAAAAAAGAAACAAATAAAAGTGGATATTACTCACTTTAAGGACATATTCGGCCAGCCTGGGCTTATTTTTAGACCATTTGAAGTCCTCTTGCACACACATTTTATTCGATTGATTATCCGTTCACTCATTTTAGCTTCTAGTCACTATCAATTCAAAGGCACTCCTGACCCTGCCTAATACTCAATCATTTGCTCAAATTTCGGTCAATTCCCTGTCAATAATTGGCTTCTTCTTCACACCTTGCAGAGATATGTCAAGGATCTTCATTTTTTTAATGTTAACTATATAAAGCAAGAAAAGTGGAGCATGATGTTTTTCTGGTATGTGGAAAAACACTTGGAAAAAAAAAAAAGGCAAAGGAGCTCAGATAAATGATAAGATGCACATTAGATTAGGCTGAAGAATCATGCATATGATGCAGTTTTTTTATTTGTTTCTTAGTGGTTAGGTGAGCTAGCTAAGTCATAGTGGAGACCTGGAGTTGCCCTTGATTATGATGTTGATGTGCCATGTCTTAATCTTCTCCTTTAATAAACCCTTTTTTTTTTTTGCCTTTACAATAGGGCAAAAGAAAAAGGGAGCTAAATTTTGAAAAGATTGAGAATTTGGAGCTAAGATTAAGTCCAGGAAATTTCCTTATATAGCATTAAATTGTGGGAAGAGAATCATGGCAGCAATACCAGTCATGGAAAAATGATTTTGTCAGGGTAGCAACCAGATATGAACGGTGCTAACCAATTCCTTGTTCTATATAAAAAAAATACAGATAGGTCGGTAGCAGCTGTACATCACTTGGATCATCTTGAGCAGCACTAGTAGTAGGTTGTCCATTTACATCAAATTTGCCAAATGAGTTGCTTGAAGTGGAAAATGCACTTAAACCCCAATTTAATGCAGGGATTTTTTAATATATATCAGTACCTTAATTTTGGACATTTGGTGAAGATTGTACTAACAATCAAGAGGCGGGGCGGTTGGGTGGTACATCAAATATTGTCATGGTTGTATAGACAGGTGGTGCGGGTGATGAGCTAAAATTTATTCAGGTGGTGTGTAGGTGACTGGGTTTTTAATAAATGAAATGGTTAATTGACGGCTGATTCTCAAAGGTATAAAACACACAGTTCGAGAAAAACTTGGGGGATTGGCAGGAGTTTCCAGCACTATGATTTAAACAATCTATGCACCGCCAGCCTGCCACCACCACCAATCTCCATGCAAACACAGATTTAAATCTATGCTCTCTTTATTTAGAAATTTATTCAAAACTCCTTCAATTCCGAAAATAGGTTTAGCAACTTGAACCCAAATTTCATGTTCTTAATGCCATAGCCGCAACCATCCCACCTGACGCAAATGCGACAAAAGATGGTAAAAAATCTTCAACGAAGGGGATATACCATGCTGCCAAGTGCCAAGAACACACTTCGACAGTGTGCAGCAAAAATTTCTTTTTATTTTCTCCTCTCTTGTGCTTCTTGTTCTTGATATCTATGGAGATCCATATAGACACACTTATTGCAATTGATTGGTACTGGGATCTGCTCATTGATCTCTAATCACCGCTCATGATCGTCGTCTTCGTCATGATCATGATCACTTATCAACCATTAGACTGCTATCTGAAATTTCTGATTGAGCTAAATAATGGACAGAAAACAAATATAATAAAAATTTAACAGACAGAACATAATTTTTGTTAACTATCTAGCCGTACAAAATCCTAACAAAAAAATAACAGCTCAATCCATGCCCAAACACCCACAGCCAACCCCTACACAAAAAGCGATGCCACCCTGAACACCAGAACAGAAGAGAGCAACAGGCCGTCGTCGTCTTCTTCTTGTTGAGATAATTCAATTAACATGGATTTTCACTCGAAGCATTGAAAAACTGGGCATCAAGTTTAGCCCGACAAACAGGGCAAACAGAATGCTTGGAAAGCCAAGTATCGGCACATTCCAAATGAAAGCCATGGTTACAACCAGGAACAAGTCTCGCAGGTTGCTCGCTTTCAATCTCATCCAAACAAACAGCGCACTCTGTTCCCAACACCAGTTCTTTACCCGTCATTTTGGGCAATTTCTCAAGATCAGACGCTGATAATCCTTTCCCTGCTGCAGGCTTCACAGGCGAAGCAGCAATTTCCGAATGACGATTTGCAGCGTACCAGAGGAGACAGATATAGACTAAGAAAACAGCACTCATTCCAACACATGGTAAAAAAAGCGCCAAAAAAACCGACAGAAGCATGTTTTGGTTTGCAGCGACGGCGGCGGCGGAGGTGATTGGATGTGGAGGAGGTAGAGGAAGAGTAATATTCACGATGGCGGGAGGCGGAGGAGGAGGTAGCAGAGGAGGAAGAGGAGCGAGGGGTGCGTAATGCACATCATGGTGCATTATAGAGGTGCGGAGGAAAGTATTAATTGAAGAAAAATTAATAGGAAAGACAATGGTGAAGATGGGTTGGCTTGCCATTCAGGTATATAGCGTGAGTGGATAGTGACGTAAGCAAACGGAGATAGCAGCGGAAACTTACGGGGCGTTTCTAAACGCTGTGAGTGATTGATTTTTTTTTTTTTTGAAACGTCTCGTTTCGTAGCTGTCAAGGAAGTGTAGTAATGAAATAATTAGAGGCAAAGGTTGCTTCTTTAGTGTTTAAAAAGTGACTATGTACATGGGTAGGGTGCGTAGGGTTAATGTGGGAGGAGTGTGTGAAGTGATGAATTCGCCAGCTGAGTTCAACTTTGAAGTGGTATTCATTGGATGGGGTTTGGTCATCCAATTGATTCAATGATACTCAGCTGTAATTGAGAAAAATTAGGATTAAGAACCAGTAAATAATTAAAACGGCTCCTAAATAAGTGAAGAAAAAAATAAAAAAGAATACCCTTTTTGAATATATTACAGTAAGTCAACCGTTCTAACGGGCCACAGTCGAAAGATTCTGAAAATTGGTCTGTTTGGTCTACATCAGCCCAAGCCCAAAATCTGAGAAACAAGAGAAAGATTTTGGAAGTCTCGCTTTCCACCTTTCTATACTGGAGGCCCATTTTTTATCAATGTAAATCGCACATTGAGTAGAAGTCGCTGAATCTGTTGCCCTGGTAATGTCACTGCGTCAAACTTTTGATATCCGATATATGAATATATCGGCGTGCTTCACCATACGCTTTCATGCTCATTGGGTGCTGGTTCAACCTTACTCAAATTTTAGATTATACGTGGGATGCGATCATGGAAGCTCTAATGCAATGCATAGTTTACTACTGCAACCACAATGCTACTGCTTTTACTTCATGCGCCACTATTATATGCTGTAAGTACTTGTCTTCTCTTATTTCAACCATGTCTCAAGACTGCAGGATCCGTACCGGCTATAGGAGCTATAGGAGAATCAGACTATCTGACGTTCACTATGCAATTTCTTGTGTTTCTTTTCTTTACAACCTCTCTCAATTCGTTACAAACAAATTAATGAATTTTCTTTAAGAATGTAGTATTTGTTTTTAAAGATGAATTTTTTTTAATGCATGTAGTGTTTAAACAAGTTAAATAGTTATTTTTTAGATTATTTTAATTTATTCTACACCTTAATTAATTCTCTTTTTTTATAATTTTAAGAATACACAATAATTTTGGCATTTATATCATTCAATCAATCATAAAAATAAAATAAATTTATATTTGAAAAATTTTAGCATCAGCCATTATTTAAAATAGTTCTTAGATGTGATTAAATAATTTTTTAATTAATATTATTACTTTGAATTTATTAATTTATTAATTTCAGAATCTAAATTTTTGAATAAATAATATTTTTATTTATATAGTTTAAAATGGCAGTTAAAATTTTTAAAAATATTTTTTAAGTTAAGAAAACTTAAATTTAAATTTAAATTAAAAATTTTAAAAAATATTAAAAGAGAAAACAAACTATCTTTAACTAAATTTCCAATTACCCAGTTATACCATTACCTATCAACTATCTCTTTAAAAATTAAAATACATGTTTAGTACCAGCTTTTCTACATATTATTATATTTTAGAGCAAGTATTGCAATTTGGAGAATTATGAGAAGAATATTGGAATACTGTACATATAATTAATCAACTATGGGGTCAACCACTTGCTTGCCAAACACTAGTGGATGCAATTGCCTGCATATTTCTATGAAAATAACCAAGGTTTAATGACCAAAAGCTCTGTTGTTGTGTCATGGTTCCTGCAGCTGATCCAAAAAGGCAGCTTCCATGCCTTGCAACTTTTTTTGTTTCGATGATCCATTGAACCTCAAAGGTAGAAATAAGAACATATAGTTTTAAGGAGACTGAGATCATAATCATTGATACTGTGGACACCCTCTTCAAAGAGGCAATACCTTTTTGTGAAGAGGCGACACCTTTTCATTAGAGCTGCATTAAAATTAACTTTGATTCTTTGTTCTTATTTTGTGTAGTATATATTTAATATGTAATTATTTTATGTTATATTTCAATCTTTCATGCAGTTATCATGTTATTGAATCTGATAAAATTTATTTATGTTTAAATAAGTATTTATTTTCATTTTATGTAAAGTTAACAAATTAAATTTTTTTTGTAGAATTTTTAAATTTGTGGGGGAGATTAATATTTTAAATTTTGCAGGAATTCTAGGATGATTCTTAATCATCCAAGTTATTGATCTCCTAACAACTTGAATTTATTTATCATGTTGTTTATATTTATTATTATTTTAATTGTGTAACGAGTTGTAATCCCTAATCTTGTTCCTCTCTTATTTGAGTGTATTTTTGTAAATTATTATGTGATCAATGTCGGGCTATAAGAATGAAATAGAACTAATATGCAAATTGAGACTTAATTATAAAATTAGAAATTTATTGCAATTTGCATGTTAAAATAGGGAAATAAGTTAATAATCAAAGATAATAAAATACAAAACACACACGGAGGCCAACCGTAAGGTTGGGTGGGCATTCCAAAAATTCATACCCAGTTTTCAAACTCGATCTCTGATGATAGCTTCTGGGAACCTCCGTATAATTCAGTTGTTGTACAGTGTGTCCCGGCTTTCATCCAGGTGGCGACTCCATCTTCATTTTGGATCCCAAGCCCATTATATATTTTCTAGTGGGACTTGAACTCATACATTGCCGTGATCGCCAAACACTTGGGCGTGCGCAAAGACCCTGCTGCCTACACGTACACAAATATGAAAGCTAGAAAATTGAAAATCATAAGATTTACTCTTACATAAACAACATGGGTAAGAGTAATTTACATAACTAACAATAAAGTACCAGGCCATAAACATCGTTAAGTTTGACCACATGTACATCCGAATCCGAGAACACCTTGACTTGAGAGATGACGGCTACACTTTCTTATCTTCTGGCACTAGTAGTTCTTGTTTTGTACAACTACTTTGTATATGAGTTGAAGTTGGAAACCACATCATCAAGTTTGAGATTAAAAAAATGTGGATCTCTTAAAATTCTTCTGAGATTTTGATCCATAAAGACCAAAATATCACCAAGATATAACCGTAATATCACTAAAATATAACATATAAAAAGGATATACCCACACAAACTTAAATTTTTAAACTCATATATGGTTTATTTATACACAAAAGACAAAAAATTTGATATTTAAATAATTTTTATGGCTAAAATGGTCAAAAATCATTTAAAACCAGTGGCTGTAGCAAGAAAGAAGAAGATGAACAGGAGCTGTAGTTGAGAGAAAATAAGCTGCTGTAACGTCTATTTTTATCTTTTTTTTGCATGCCTTGCAACTTAGGACATACTTGTATCATCAGTTCTCATTAATTGTTATGTTGTATATAACATTTGTTTATTTATTTATTTGTTTAAAATTCTCTCACTTCTGATCATAACTCATAAACTGTTGCTCTTATAATTTCTATTACATACGCCAACTGTCAAGAAAATAAGTTCTGTATCAGCTAGCCAGCATTGGAAATCAGTATTGAAGCCAATCTTTGAATGGAAATATAAGCTTGATTTATAGCCTAGAGACAAAAATGATAGGAGAAATTAGCAGAGCATATGTAATCATAATGATATTGCTTTGGAACACTTTTCCACTCCGACTTAGGATCTCATGTATGCTATTTATTTCAACATACCAAAATTTTGATAATTCTATTTATTATAATTCGTGTACTTATAATTTAAAAGGTATTAAATTTTATTATAATTTAATAATTTTTTTTAACAACTATTTGTTAGTATGTTAGTAAGTTAGGTTAGATGGAGTGAAGTGAAGTTTGATCCTCACACATCCATAAGGGCATTTAACGTCTTCACCACGACAATCAAAGTGTGTGGTATAATTTAATGATTTTTATTACTATTCCTTTTATAATTAAAATTGTGTTATTGTTATTATTATTATTATTATTATAAGTTTTCACTTATCAATATTTTTTTTTATTTTTATAAAAATTATATTCAATTAAATAATTTAATTTTTAACTTGTTTAGAGAAGTAAAACCTTGAAATATTAGCAGTGATATGACCGCTGATCATAGTGCTTTGATAAAGAAGGAAGAAAGCACAACAGCAGCAGCTGGGTCTGGGAGATTGTAAGTAAATTAAGAATGTTTCAATTACTCTTGCAAATGCAATATAGAGATAGATGCTTAACAGGATTGCAATTTGAGCTGCAGATGACTCTAATGTTATTTTATCCGCTAATTTTGTTTTATTTACCTCTAATTCAGAGATGTTAAGTAAAAATAGATAGAAGAGATTGTACCTATCCCACAAGAGCAGCCAAGTACAATCCATTCTCAATTAATTACTAAAAACCCTTTTCTTTTTTCCTTTATTTTTTAGAAGCAGATGTATTAAACACAAATTGCGATATAATGCATTTTTTTTTTAAATTCTCATAATTAATAATGCAAGGAGAATATGACATTTTCTAATGTTTTAGTATGTTATCATTATTATATTATCATTTAAAACCGCAGATATCGACCAACCATTTCAAACAAGACCAGAGCGAATCATCAACCATGCCAAGGCCGAATTTCAGCGCGCCGATTTGGCTCTTCATCATCTTCGTTATTAACCTATCTAGGTGGGGCTCGCATGCTCAGACACTGCCGCCTGCAAGATACGACGGGTTCTTGTACCAGAATGGGCATGGCTATCACCCAGACACCATCCTGATTGAAGCTTTCTATGATCCTGTTTGCCCCGATAGCAGAGATTCTTGGCCTCCTCTTAAACAAGCTCTTAACTACTACGGCCATCGCACTTCTCTTCTACTTCATCTCCTCCCTTTACCGTCAGTATCTATATTCCCTCTCTGCATCTTTTCTCTTTTGGAATTTGGAACTCGTAATTGGTGATGAAGTTAAAGCCTCGAATTATTGACATTTTATGAAAAGAATTATTGATGTTTATGGAAAATTGATTTGATTGCAGATACCACGACAATGCTTATGTTGCTTCACGTGCTTTGCATATTGCAAATATGCTGAATTCTTCCTCTACATTCCCCTTGTTAGAGCGGTTCTTTAAGCATCAGGTCAGCGCTTTTAGTATCGACGGTGCTAGTTTTTATAATTTTATATATAATCTGTCAAGTTATGAATTTATAGTTGTATTTGGTGTTGGAGGAAAGTGAAACTGAATCTAGCTTGATAAAAACATTGTAGACGTATTGTATTTCACATGTATGCTTGCGAAGGCAACTCGTTAGCCCTCTTGTACTATGCATAAGTGTAGTGATATGTTTGAATGCTATCATATATGTTCTGGTTTAATTGCCTCCTACTATTGTTCCATCAAAACTTGTGATGGCCTAATTACTCGTTGATTGATCTTACTGTTGACTTCTGATGGGTTTCACCTTCAATTTAACCGATATTATATCGGCTAGTCCAGGTCAAATCGAAAGAAAATGTCCCACACTAATGAAGAAAGAAAATGTGAAGTCAACATTTTTTGATTTATTGTCATGAAATTTGTAGCAGATGGCAAATGCCTATATCTACTATTATTGGGATGTAAATGATCCTGAGTCACTTTACCACTTATACAGCAGCACAATGATGTATGTCACGTTTCAGTCACCACCATATGGTGTACTTTACCATTTTTCATCCTCTTTAGAGGATCAAATTTATATATTCTTCTAGGTATTATTTTGCTTCATGGTTTGTAGCCCATTCCTTTTCATGGTTCAGATGGAGTCTAATTCAAAAAGTTCGTGAGTTAGTTTAGATTCAGGTCCACTTTCAGTTATGATTCACTTAACGAATGTGATGTTTCTGTGTTTAATATAGTCTCAAGTTTGCGTTCACAATGGAACTGAGTAGCTTTTTGTTGATATAGTTTTGTTTTGAGTTGCATATTTGCATATATTCTCTTTTCTTCTCCAACATGAATCAGGTCTTCTCTTTTCTTTCCATTTGCTGACCTCTCTCTAATTTCTTCATCATCTTCCTCTTGGTCATTCCATTACTTATGTTTGATCAAATCTCATTTCCAGCAACCAATGCATATTCTTTATAATTATTTTTGCGAGCAATTATATCACTTACTCCAACCACCAACACTGCATCTCCTTCAGTAGCTTGATCAAGACCAATCCTACTAGATTTTGGGGAAACTGATTAACATTCAACATTTACATTCCTAGGAAGATACAATTTTTGTAAGGCTGGATGTTGAATATTATTTGTTGATTAGGTTGGCTAGCTCCCGCTTGATGCTTAACAGAATATGGAGTTGCAAGCTTGTCTAATTGGTGGAATTTAATTGTGTTCATACCGCTTTTTTGAGTTTGATTTGGACTAAGTTGTCGTGTGTTCTAATTTCAGGAGAGGTTCTACAATGCTCAAACACGCAACTTATCAAGAGTTTCTGTTGTAAAAGAAATTGTGGAATTTGCAAGTGTAGCAATTGGAAATTGCTATTATTCTGCAATTGAATCTGGCTTTAATGACAGACAAACTGATCTCCAAACAAGAGTCTCTTTCAAGGTAAGATGAGAGTCCCTTATATTTATGAGGTGGAATTTTGCCAAGAACCTGAATCCTTTTCTGCTACCATTTCTGCTACCATTTCTGATATCCATGAAAATTGCTGGTTCTTGTATTTTGCAAACTATCAACTTTTTATTCCTCATTTTAGTACATTTTGTTTTCATCTATAGACATGCTATTTGTGTTCAACAGCTATTCAAGCTACAAACCCGCAACCTGTTATGCTAAATTTGTCATTCATTATTTTGCTTTCATTTTGTGCACAACATTGACGTTGAACAAATTTGTGGTAATGCAGTATAGTACGTCAAGAGGGGTATTCGGCACGCCTACTTTCTATATCAATGGATTTGTGTTGCCTGATTCTGGATCTGCCCTAGATTATAATGGCTGGAGAAAATTCATTGATCCATTGATCAAGGCAACAAGTAGCAGAAGCAGGGAATCTCTGCATTTATTGTTATGAAGAACTTAGCTTGAAAGTTTATTTGTGTTCTGCAACTTAAATTATCACAAGAAAGAATCAGCACTGTTCTATTGAGCTGTGAAACTATGGTAATGCAAAAATAAAAGGTTTTCAATAATTGCAAATTAAGATTGCTGTTGAACTAGTTGAGTTATACCAAGTGAATAGCAGAAGACAGGGCTGCGCCCATCAGTTTTTTTTATTCTGCTATATGATGTGTAGAAAATGTGTCTTTGATCAATGCCCTAATTGCACGGATAATTTAACTAGCCAAATGCAGTTTTTTTCTTTTTTTTAACAACTGGGAGATCAAGGGAGGGAGGATTAAATTCATGACGTCAACTTGCAATGTCTATCATCTGAATCACTAGGCTACAAAGGGAGGACATTAGCCAAATGCAGTGTAAAATTAGTTTAAGATTCACAAAGGGCCACTAATCTTGGAAGAGCATCAGAAATTCAAGAAAGACGCAAACAAAAGTTATGAGCAGATTGAGCTAACCAAACAAATAGCTTATAAGATTTGAAGGAGAAAAAAAAAAAAAGGAAATGTCTCCCATTTATGGCATGTTATACTTGTTATTATCCTTTTTATTTTAGCTGCATCGTACTTCTTTTGAATATGCAAATTCTAATAAGAGGCATTAGTTACAAAAGGGCATTTGAAGAATCTAACAATGGTATGCCTGACATGATTATCTCCTAACTAATAAATAATTAATTTGAGATAACTAATAAATAATTAATTTCGTGTATTAATGAAAAAATAATCTAACATTCATTTATATATTTATTATATAATTTATCGATATTTAATTCTTTACGTATAATGTAAATCTGATCATAAAATATTATTTTAAAGCTCTTAATCAATATGCAGCCTTAACTGGTTCAACGAAATTGCGAAGTTTCATTCAATGTTTTTTCCGTTAGCTATGCATTTAGTTACTAACTAATAATACTAAGGGGATAAAATAGTCTAAATGATAAAAGATACAGATATTTTTTTGAGAATATTAGGAATTGAACTGCCTACCTCTATCTCCTCCTGTGTGATATTGGAATTTAACTAGTTGTTAAAAAAAAGAAAATAGGAAAATTTAATAAATAAGGTGTTTTAAACGTGGCAGCATATTGAAACCGAACCAGACAAGATCCGGTTGAACTAAACCGGTAAGAACCGGATAAGAAGAGTTGGTTAGGGTAGTTTTGGATGAGTTGTTGTTAATGGTGGTGGTATATAAGACGCAAGACATTCCATTAATCGGTTTAGGGCGTAAAAGAAGAAACGAAGCCGTAGAAGAGGGCTCTTTCTTGGCCGAGCAAACTTATCTCCAAAATCTTCAGAGGTTATTTTATTGTTCTTCAAGATCTATCCAAAACCCTAATTTACCGAACGATTATTTACTTAGAAACAGCGTCTCTTCCAAAAATTCATGGTTTCTCCTTATAGCTTCTGCTTTTAATTTTTTCTGTTATTAATTTTTTTTTTGTTTTTGGCAAATTGTTGTTACTGTAGATGGATCGGTACCATAGAGTGGAGAAACCAAAAGCGGATACACCAATTGACGAGAATGAGATTCGTATTACTAGTCAAGGAAGGATGCGCAGTTATATCTCATATGCCATGACTCTGCTTCAAGTATGTTTGTTTTTGTTTTATCATTTTATGGACTTTGGTTTCTGTTATTTTTTTTCTTCTAATTTTGGATCTGTGAGACGTAAATCAAAATTTCTCATGAAATTTTAGAGCCAAAATTTGAATTTCGTCAGTCGGTTGAAGTTTGTTAATGATATTACACTTGAAATAGAGGTCATAATGTCTTTTTTTGAGAAGTGTTGTGGCTGGCTAATTATGTTTTGATATTAATGATAAGTGTTATGGCTGGCTAATTATGCTTTGATCTTAATGATAATTATAATTGATATATGTAACATGTGTTTATTTTTGGATTCTAGGTGGGAACCATTTTATTACTTGTTAATTTTTATTTGTGGTGTAATTTGTTCTTTTCTTTCCCCAAATTTGCAGGAAAAAGGGTCTGATGAGATCGTATTCAAAGCAATGGGACGAGCCATCAATAAGACTGTGACTATTGTGGAGTTAATTAAGGTTTCTTTCCTCCTTTTCACACCAAGTAAGAGTCATGGCTGCACTTTTGTTGTTTTGATAATTAATGGCAATGCATTTTTTTGGGGTTTAATTTGTGATGCAGAGAAGAATTGTTGGTCTCCATCAGATCACAGCAATTGGATCCACGGACATTACTGATACATGGGAGCCCCTTGAAGAAGGCCTCCTTCCGTAAGAACTGTCTGGAAAATAAAATTTCACTGCCTACTAATAGTAGCATTTATTTATTTTTGTCATGCCTCTTGTCTCTTGTAACTTATATTAATACAATTTTGTACAGTTTGGAGACTACAAGGCATGTCTCTATGATTACAATTACCCTTTCCAAGAAGGAGCTGAATACATCTGCTGTTGGGTGAGTCTGTATAGTTCTAGTACAAAGCAACATTTAAGAAAAAGTGATTTTGAATTTTATGATATCATTATTTATTTGGGTTATTTTTTCCTCTTGATAATACAATACATGTGTGTGACAATGAAGTTTTAACTACATTGAATATGCCAAGCTGCCTCTTGGCAGGAAATGTATGTCATTAATCATGACTACTGTTCTTTTCAGGTATCAGCCTCCGTTGCCTGCAGAACAGGTGAAATCTGTAGAATTTGACTATGAAGGAGGTGAGCTCCTTTATGATCTGCTCAGATATCTAATTTTTCATATTCACTTTTATTTGAAGCTAGCTTTGTGCTGCAGAGGGATCACCAAATCGAGGCAGAGGCCGTGGTGGTAGAGGCAGGGGTCGTGGTGGCGGTGGTGGTAGAGGTATGTCTAAATAGGTTTTTTCACCACATGCTTGTTTTATTGCTACAAAACCAACATTTGTCTGATCCTGGTGTGCAATTAAACCTAGTTGATTGACATGGCATTTTTATTTGCACCTCTGTTAATTAGTTTGAAGTAGCATCTGGCTGAGGATTCATGTTTAGTTGAGAGAATGTCATTGCTGGGAGTTTATTACCGTAAAACTATTCAGCAGTTTTTTTTTTTTTTTTTTCATGAAATCAGAATGGATGTTTGCCTCAAACTTAAAATGAGTTCATATTTCCTGACTATTTGATTATCAGTGATACCTTATATTGACAATTACATTCTTCTTCAGGAAATGGATATATTGCTGAATATGAAGATGGTGGCTGGGATCGCAACAGGGGCCCTGCCAGGGGTAGGGGTCGAGGAAGAGGGCGCGGTTTCCGTGGCCGCGGGAGGGGAGGATATAATGGGCCACCTCATTATGATATGCAGCAAGATGGAGGCCTCAATTACGATGCACCTGCTCAAGGCCGTGGTACATTTTTTTTAATGCCTATAATATTTTTTATAGGTTATGTGATTTAGGTCTTTTAGTAGGATTTCTAGTGTTGTAGAGTTTAAGACTTCATCCTTCCTATCAGCACTTCCTTCAACTCGTAAACTGTTAATTAGAGCTGCAATCTGAGCTTTATCAAAATTTTATACTTCTAAACTTAATGACTGTGAAAGTTTGGGATTAAAGTAGCTGGAATTCATGTGATGAAGAAGAGTGGTTGGTAGCTTGAAAGGAACATTTTTAGTATGCTCTTTCATATCTGCTATACAATTGAAGTTTAGGTGGTTGGATCATACAGATACAACCTGTTATGAATCCTGTTGTGCCTTATCTTGGTGCTGTAGGTTATGCACTAATAGTTGTAGTTGCTGTCTCCCTTTCACATTTTCCTTATACATAGGTGAAGTTTGAGATTTGAAATGTGCCAATGCCACCTTTTTTTTTTTCCAATCTTGCGGAAACAAATGTGATAGTTTGTTGAATGTTGATCATGATCTGTTATCTTTATAGGCCGTGGCCGTGGTAGGGGAAGTCGTGGAAGAGGCCGTGGATTTAGATCTAATGGACCGATCCAGGCAGCTGCATGAGATGCTGATTGGGGTTCCTTTTGAATGCAGTGCTGTTGATTATGTTTGGTGCCTTCTCCATTATTATATTTATCATATTCCTTTTTTTTTCCATTTTATTTTTTTGGTTTCTTGGTCCGAACTAGGAGTTTTAACTTTAGGACATATTCATGTGTAACCCCGTAGACTAATCTTTGTAGCTTGAAACTGTTGCCTTGTGGCATTTTAGGTGTAGATGTGTTGGTTGAACAATTGTAACTTTTTTTTCCCCTTTGAGCAGTGCATTCTTTTATTTTTCTGTTTTCGTTCAATATGATAAAACAGTGTTTAATATCCCCTACAATAACATATGAATTTGCCACTTTTTAATGAGATGAATTTTCCAAATCAATTTTCGGCTTTATGTGAACTGGTGATTAAAGCATACTCTCAGCTATATCTCTGATGCCAGCCTCCGTTCCAATTCCACTGCAGGCAAACCCCTGAAATCTTATAGTCACTCTGTTTTCGGTTTGAAGGTGCAAAAAATATTTTTGAAAGATGAAAGTAGAGGGCTGTCATGTTACGGGTAATTAGTTCTGATTAATGGTAAAATTTTGTGAATGCATTAAAATGTTTGATTTATTTTTCCCTGAAGAACCTACGAATTTATTCACTAATCATCAGGTAAACATGCGATAAACAACCTGGAGGGTTATTAAACCAAAAATGAAATTCAGCTCAGCCAAGAGCTTTACTGTTAATGGCCTCGGCAATTTCCAGAGCGTCGGATTCCACAAAAACTATGCCGAACTGATTAGACTTCAACCAACTTAAAGGCCCCACTGCTATGAAAGAATGAGCTCTAGCAGCAATAAAAACTCTATTTTCACTCCACGAACAAAGTTATCTATATATAAGTCATGATCCTTAAGTTCTTTTTAAATTCCATAATTAGAGAAAATATATAAAAAAAAAAATTATAAGTATTTTCTTAAAAAACATACTGATATAGAAAGTCAGCTCCACTAATTTAAGAGAATTAATCTCGAAACAATTGTTATATTATATTATTATGATGAAATCATAACATATTAATTATTATGAACACAATAAAAATTATGTTAATTTTAATTGAACCAAGTGGGATAATATTAGAAAAATAAGTCTATTAATGTAGCCCAATTAAAATAAAATATTAATTCTAATTAACTTAGAATTGTATAAATTAATCTCGTACGTTAATTTTAGAGTTACGTAATGAACGTACCATATTAAATAAAAATGTCTATAAATATATAATGAAATTGATTCTCACTGAAATATAATCCTAACTCCATCTATAGGTTATGATTAAGAAATTAAGAGATAAGAGAGATAAATTAATTTCTCATCAATAACTTTAAAAAAAAATTCTAACGCAAATCCAAGTAAGATTTTTATTTTATTTATTTTATTGTATTATAAAAATATTTAGTTTTAAAGATCCTTAGACTTTATGTTTATGATGTTTTGTTATTAAGAAAAACTAACAAGTGAATTCAGATACGCTTTTGTTTTCACTATTATGTTATGATTTCTATTGATTTAACATAAAATTAGGTTCTAGGATTTTAATTTAATTTGGAGATTTTCCAACAACACATCCCAACAATAATTGCCGGCAATATAAAATTTCTTTTATTAAATTGATGGTATTCAACCTGCCTGTTTGGTTCATATTTGTTTTCATGATATATTTTTGTAAGTTCTTTTTGATAATATATATATATATATATATATATATAACAAATTACACCCTTGTTGATAAATTCAAAAGAATTGTAACGTGTTGTTTGTTAAAAAAAAAGAATTGTAATGCAATAATTTAATTAAAATAGTTTAATTTAATTTTGCTAAAATTTTTACATAGAACAGAATGTGCTAATAATAGTAAGCTAAATAGAATATACTGCGAGCCTCTCAAATGAGAGAAAAAAAATTGTAAAAAAGCTTTATTTACATAATATTTCCCTCAATTAGTAATAAATATACATACTTGAAAATAACAGCAGTAATTTTTTAAAACTTGAAGAAAAAGAAAAGTGCGATACTAGTGCCACCAAAAACCCTGGCATACAAGAAAGAAACAAGCTCCAAACTCTAACAAAATCGTTAGATGATCGTCTTGAACTGATTTAGCAATCAATTTCTGATATATACAAATTATCAGAGATGGCAGAAGAAGATGTGGAGATGGAAGAGAATCAAACTCCTTCACATTCTGTGTAGGTTTCAGCAACAACATTGCAAAATTCGATTGTAAAATACTTATCACCTCTTATTTTAACTTTACTTGTAGGTTTGAAGGAGATTGTTTCGCTGTTGGTGACCGGTTTCTTCACTAATGAGGTTCACTCGATCTCTCGCGCCTTTCGGGTTACTCTTGGAATCAGGCGGAAACTTACGGCTCCGGTGCTCTCTTCATTTCTCGATTCCGCTCTCTTTCCTACTTCTGAAGTTCATTACCGCTTGTCTGCTTTTCTTCGTAAGGTAGGTACATTTTCCACCTATGTTAAGGAATCGGTGCTTGCTTTTATTGAAATTGATGTAATGGATGTTTAGATACATGAATTTTCTGTTAATTTACAATGTTTTAACTGTTAATTCAGAACGCTCTTTTGATTTTTGAATTTCTTAGCATATGAAGCTTTTATATTAAAACTTTTAATTTCTGAATCCTAATCATCTGTTTTTGTCATGCTTAGAGATAGTTAATGTTGTAATATGATGTTTGATTATGAACTAATAATGTAAATATTAGATCGAATACTTGTCGTTCCATTTTCAGTGTTTGGCTTTTGTAGAAGTGCTTGTTACCAAGACATTCTGCCATTTCTAATCTAGCGCTTGGTAAGTTTTTTTTGAGCACGATTAATGGTTCACAAAGTTGTGTGTTTGTATGCCTTGGTGGTAGGAAGATGAGCATGAAATGGAAGTTGATAGTGTAATCCCTTCAATTCACATGATTCCAGAGGTTGAGATGTACTGTTATTTGGCTTTCTCGTGTTTTCTACTGGAGATTACCACCTTTTCACTATTATATAGTAAATATGTTGGTTTCTGCTTAAAGCTTGTTGTTCAATTGCCATTGCTTAGCTGAAAAACCTGGACAGAGGAAGAACAGTTAATGTTCTTACATCTAGAATCTACTTCTATTACTCATATTGCTATGAACTCACTGGCAATCTTGCTGAAATTCATGGATGAGCAGGCATCCAGCTTCATATTTCTCTTTTTGTGTATTTAAGAGACGCGTGAGTTGCATGAACATTTTGATTAAAAGAGGCACTTGAAACTTTATTTGTCTTTTACTTGGGGTGAGGAAGGATTGATGGTTATATATGATTTCAATGTTATTGCTAATATTAGTGCGTTATTATTCACAGTGACCTCTTTGCTTTGCATCGGATTGCCACTTTTCAATGATGGACTCAAAGGTTGCTTAGATTTGTAATTTCAATAGCTAATGTATGATACAATGACAATTTGCAGGAAACACTTCTGAACCTGTTGCTTCGGAATTACCTCCACTATAACCTATATGATCAGGCAGAGAAACTGAGATTTAAGGCACCACGATTTGAAGCACACTCAAATCAGCAGGTATGACATTGTGATTCTAGGCTTCTCTTAGGATATGATTTTATGGACTATTTTAATGAAATAAGAAATGTTAAAGAAAACAAAGAAACAACTTGTTTTGTCTTTAACTAGTCTCTTGAAATTTAAGCATGAAAAAGTTGTACTTTTTACTTGATGATCGTTTGATAATTGCATTCTGTTTCCCATTAAGTTAACTTTTAGCTATAGCAACTGCATTTTTTATTGTCATTTCATACTCCGTTGGGTGACAATGTTTGGTCAAATCTCAAAAATCATTTCAGGTTTGATTATGACCCTGCATTTTTGGAGCTCATCTGTAGATGGCCTTATTGTTAAGTACATTCAAGTATTTGTACTGTCAATTTATGGATATTTTCTGTGAGATGCCTATATTATTTTTCCATATATATGTTTTTATTCTCTTGATTGATCGCATATTGGATTATAATCATTTTGGCTCTCAATTAGTGAACACAGCCGGAGCTGTTCATCCAATGAATTTCTGAAATTTAATATGCTCAATGCAGTTTTGCAGGTACCTATTTTACCTTGGAAAAATTCGGACAATTCAGTTGAAGTACATCGATGCTAAAGAGAGTCTCTTGCAGGCGTCTCGTAAAGCTCCTGTTGCAGCTCGTGGCTTCCAAATTCAATGAAACAAATGGGCTATAATGGTTCGTTTGCTGTTGGGAGAAATACCTGAGAGGACAGTATTTATGCAGAAAGGAATGGAGAGAGCATTGAGGCCATACTTTGAGCTTACAAATGTGAGTTTGACTGAAATATTCTCATTTCTAGCTTTCTCTAGTCAACTTTTTGGACTGTTAGGCTTGATAACCATGCTTGCATGGGCATATTTATCTTTTAATTGTTCAGGCTGTACTGATTGGTGACTTGGAGATGTTTAGGACTGTTGCAGAAAAGTTTGCCGAAACTTTTAACACTGACAGAACACACAATTTAATTGCACGCCTGCGCCATAATGTCATTAGGACTGGCTTACGGAACATCAGCATTTCGTATTCTCGTATCTCACTTGCTGACATTGCTAAATAGTTGAGATTGGCTGAAAGCATTGTAGCAAAGGCTATCCGAGATGGTGCCATCGATGCCACATTGGATCATGCGAATCAGTGGATGGTATCAAAGGAGACTGGCGACATTTACTCTACAAATGAGCCACAAATTGCTTTCAACTCTAGGATTGCTTTCTTTCTTAACATGCATAATGAGGCAGTACGGGCTTAGAGGTTCCCACCAAATACAAACAAGGAGAAGGAAAGTGCTGAGAGGAGGAGAGAACGACGACAACAGGAGCAAGAACTTGCAAAACACATAGCAGAGGAGGATGATAATGATTTTTAGTAACGATGCTTCAGTTTTCTGGCTGCAAAATTTGAGCTCATAATTCAGTTTTTCCCATATAAAAGCTAGCAAGTTAGTTGCAATTTTTTACAGATTATACATGCAACAACGATGGAGTCACTAAAGGTTTCATTTTGCAACATCTTTTGTCAAGGCATCAGTTTTATGTACTTTGTCCTTCACCAAGATTCTCTTTAAGTTGCATACGGTTGAATTTTGGATTATTTTTTCATGATAGATAAAAGCATATGGCTGGACATGGTGGACAGGTGCAAAGTGCCTTTCGGTTGCCTGTATCGTAGGACATGTAGAACAACCATAACTGGCGAAATATCAGCTACTGGTACCCATCCCAATTTCCTAAAATTTTAGGATGCATTTCCATGGAATGCGATCAAAGAAACCAGAAGAAAAGGAAGATGAATGGCTGCTACTTTTGAATTTGTTTTTGGCTCTACCTGTAAATTACCCACAGTATTTAAGGATATCTGGGGCCGCACTTATAGGATTTTCTCAATTTATGTAAGCTGCATGATTGATGCTTCACTGGTAAAAACTATTAGATTACCTCATATTTCTATTTGAGGCCAAGTATATCTCAATGCACTAGTAGCTAGCTTAAAAAAAAAATACTACAAAATAAAGGTATCTTACCGAGAGATCACAAATTCTAAACTATCCCAGCATCATCCATGTGGATGCATATTATATATCCTCCGTTAAATTCGCTCTACATGTGCATGTTCCAATTCCAATCATTTTTGCCCTACGACAATCTCCTCCATATGCTGTGTTCTTTTTTTTTTTTAATTTATTTCATATGAATGATGTCAGATCGACCGTCTTTGAATACAATTTAATTTAATTTGTGAGATTAAAAAAAATTTATCGCTCCCTAAATTCTCAATTTCTGTCTTACCAACCGACTCATGGCCAACTATCCATATTTCAATTGATTTTTCTATTTCCTCTTAAATGCGAGACTGTAGGTGAGATGCTATGATCCCTTCAATGCCAAATTGAGCCACATAGATACCTTGATGAGGGATCAATCAACGGTGAGCATTGATATGAAACGGGAAGTGACCTAAACCTTATATCATAGGATCACAGCAGGAGATAAAGGCCCTAAAATGGCTCATGTGCATGAAAAACATATGATTTTCAAAAAAAAAAAAAAATGCCAATGTATCATATGGGTCAAAGCATTGCCATGTGAAGTAGCATGATACGATCTATAAGCCAATATTCAATTAATTCAAATACTACAGGTGATGAAGTTTTTTTTATCTTCAGATGACAACAACCAGCATATTTCAAGAAAGAAAGCCGAAAACTAAAATAAAAAAATAAAAAAAATAAAAAAAAAATCAAACAGGGCTTGTGCGTTTTTCAAGTTTTCACGGCTCTGTGTTGGGGAAGACCATGTGGGCTCTGCAAGAAGAGGGTGAGAGAACGTGGGAATAATTGAATTAGATTCAGAACTCTTCAGTCTTGGAGAAGATAATTCAATATTAAAAAAACAAATGTGACATGTTTCTCTCCTTGCAGGCTCCACATGCAAGGTTTCTTAACAGTAAGGTAGTTTGGCTCCTTATTTATAGAGGTAGCTCTGCTCTTGGAAATGACAACAAACGTAAATAACATTGCCTTGCTTATCTTTTTCACTCTCTTATTACCTATCCATTTATCTTTGTGTGCTGCTACTAAGAAAGATGGCAAAATTGATCTTTGCATTGCCACTATTACTCTGCTTTTTAGCTATCAATGTTAATGCTTTTGCACCTTCTGGTTGGACCAAAGCTCATGCTACATTTTATGGAGGAAGTGATGCTTCAGGGACTATGGGTATATATATATATATATATATATATGCAGCTATTCCACTTCTATTCTCTTCTTTTTTGTGAATAATAAGCTAACAGAGCTTCTACACACGATTGTTTTTGGCTATGCAGGTGGAGCTTGTGGATATGGTAACTTGTATTCAACTGGCTATGGTACTAGTACTGCTGCTTTAAGTACTGCTTTATTTAATGATGGAGCTTCATGTGGACAATGCTACAAGATTATGTGTGATTATCAATCTGACTCAAGATGGTGTATTAAAGGAACCTCTGTTACCATTACTGCAACAAATTTCTGCCCTCCTAATTATGCTCTTCCAAACAACAATGGAGGCTGGTGCAACCCTCCGCTCCAACATTTCGATATGGCTCAACCTGCTTGGCAAAAGATCGGTATATATAGAGGAGGGATCGTGCCTGTTTTGTTCCAAAGGTACCACTGATTGTACTACACTAGTACCAAATTTAGTTTATTAATTTTTTTTTTATATTCTTTATTGCATTGTTCATTTTTTGATAAATCGAATGTTGTGGGACTTAATGCTCCAGGGTTCCATGCACAAAACAAGGTGGAGTAAGATTCACTATTAATGGAAGGGATTATTTTGAGCTGGTCTTGATAAGCAACGTGGCTGGGGCAGGATCCATCAAATCGGTATCAATTAAAGGCTCAAAAACTGGGTGGTTGCCAATGTCAAGAAACTGGGGAGCTAATTGGCAATCAAATTCATATCTCAATGGCCAATCCTTGTCCTTTCAGGTCACAACTACAGATGGAGTCACCAAAGTATTCTCAAACATTGTTCCATCAAAATGGGCATTTGGGCAGACTTTTTCTAGCTCTGAACAATTCTAAGATGAGATGAGTTAGCAGCTTTAGAGTTCATCGGGGTTTCGTTTGGCTGAGGCGTGCTCATAATTTTACTAGAGCAGCCCGCCACATCCTTTTCTTTATCTCATCAAGGGAGATATGATGACGGCTAGAGCACATAAACTCTAGCTAAGCAAACCACCCCTGAACTCTAAGCTATATACCATGCTTTATAAACCAAGAAAATGCATAAAATGCATAGCTTAATTCATACAAAATACTTGTTGAGAGTTGCAAATGATTTTGAGTCGTTTTAAATTTCAACGGTGTTGAAGCTAAATAAGAACCGCTATGAAATTGCGGGTCAGCAGCATATATTAATTTTTACTTTCAAGCTTTGTAATATGTAACATTTTTTTTCTTTATAATATATATACGTTCTTGTATTATTTAATAATTTTCGTTATGGTTACATTATTTGCAAGCCGATTTATATGTGATTTCTTCTGTTTGGTATCCTAACATGTGCTGAGACTTCAACTGCAGCCTCCACTCCTAGAGCACAGTTAGGAGTGGCGACAGATACCCTTGTATTTTAGTGTGAAACTAGACAAGACGAGCTTTGTATGTTTTGGTTGGTTAGAGGCCAGAACTATCGCCTCTATATATGGGCAGAAGCAGACCCACAAGTTACTCAGAAAATAAATGTTTTAGATTTTGATTTTGGAATATATATGTTCGAGACTTCGAGCCCATCAATTTTGTTTTTTTTTTTGTTCTTTCATGGTTTAGATCCAATAAATTATAGGCCCATAAAGATTTCGTTCAACTGCTGCTGCTTTTTTTTTTTTTCCCTTCCATTTGTCTTTTGTATTGATAAAAGGGCAGCTGCACATATTCCTGAGGGGGGCATATGGTAGTTGGCCAGAAACCCAACTCATTAACTCATTATATATATAAATATATATATATATATATATTTGAGGATGGAGCATTTATTAATATTGCATAGTTTATTAATTTACTGGACCATGTTATATATATCAACATTCAACAGCCCTTGTTTGATTTAAATGAATATGAGAACTGAGAGAAGAGTGAGTCTCGTACACTAAAGATTAAAACATAGATGAATCTATTTCTAATATATATATATATATATTAGAAATAGATTCATTTATGTTATAGCTATTAACTGAGGACTGGAGAAAAGCTTGACCAAGCACATATTATTATGTCAGAAGAGCTTCATTGGTTCAACCCCATCTACCTAGCAGTGTTCTTTAATATAGCTTTTGATCTGTAGGGTCAATCTGCTCCTCTCACGTTAGACCATTCTTTGCTTTGTTTTTAATCAGGCTCAAGACAATTCACAGTTATAGGTGATCCCACTGTCCTCTATATTATCTTTTAGAAAATACTACTAGCTAATTTTTATGTAATCTTGATTTTTTTTCAATATTATTCTTTCATTGCAGGTAGAAGTAGAATTTTTATGTCACATCCTACATAACTAACTAAAATCCAATAAAATAAGAATAATACTTGTTTTCATCACCCACAATGGTAAATATTATCATCACAGGTCGCATTTTTTTTAAAATTTTTTTAGTCATAATGAATATATTTTCAATATTTGAAGGCATATTAGTAATTAAAAAATTTTCGCAACCCACTACACGAATTGGTGTACTTAAAATAAATCACAACCTTAAGACATTGCCATTTAGTTAGAGGGACTTGGATTAGTGTGGATACAAAACTTAAAAGTACTATATATCCATAGATGAGCTTGAGACATGGCTTGCTTGTCGTCTAATGTGTATGCTTCAATACTACTCCACTAATATTCTTGATCACCAAATTTACTAACAACCAAATCCATCGACAGCTATAACAGCTCCACTACAAGTAATCTTTCCTTGAATATATATAAAGACATGCTTATCTGCTTAATTAGGCAGCAGCAAAATAAAGTTGAGTTCAGAAGTTCGACTAAAATGGCTGCAGTCTTAGTTTCTGTTGCTCTTGCCCTTCTGGTTTTTCCGGTTTATTCTCCGGTTGGTGCACTGAGCTTTAATTACTATGATCATACCTGTCCTCGGCTCGAGTATACAGTTACCAGTGCCGTCAAAGAAGCAGTGAAGAATGACAAAACAGTTCCAGCTGCACTGCTCAGAATGCACTTTCATGACTGCTTTATTAGAGTAATATATTAATTAACCATTTTGTGTGTGTATATATACATATATATATCCCAGTTCTGAAAAATATAAAATGATGCCATGATGATGAATTTTTGTTGTATGGATACTTATGTTCTTTGTAGCCAAATATGAATTTGCATTTTGGTATAGGGTTGTGATGCTTCTGTGCTGTTGGAGTCAAAGGGAAAGAACATAGCAGAGAAAGATGGACCTCCTAACATTTCATTGCATGCATTTTATGTTATTGAAAATGCAAAGAAAGCAGTAGAAGCTATGTGTCCTGGTGTGGTTTCTTGTGCTGATATTTTGGCTCTAGCTGCAAGGGACGCAGTAGCACTGGTCAGTTACATTGGAACACTCGTAGCAGTAGTTTGACATGATAATAGTAATTAATTAATATTTACTGACAGACAATTCAATAGTGCTCTATTTTTGCTTGGATATTTTGGATTAAAGTAGTTGCAACTTTCCTGATACATTAAATAAGGTTATATAGATTTCCTGTTTGATCTTATTATTATTATTCATGTCGTGCACGCGGCTGGTTGCGTAGTCTGGAGGACCCAGTTGGGATGTGCCTAAAGGTAGAAAAGATGGAAGAATTTCGAAGGCAAGTGACACCAGGCAATTGCCAGCTCCCACCTTCAATATTTCTCAGTTACAGCATAGCTTCTCACAGAGAGGACTTTCACTAAAAGATCTTGTGGCCCTTTCAGGTAAGTAATTAGTCATCCAATTTTATCAACAGCGCTAAAAAATTGATCATACAGATGATTGAATTTTGTACATTGATTGATGAATTGCAGGGGGTCACACTCTTGGATTTTCACACTGTTCATCCTTCCAGAACAGAATCCACAACTTCAACTCAAGAGTAGACTTCGACCCAACAATGAACCCATCTTTTGCAGCGAGTTTAAGGAGTGTATGCCCTATGCATAACAAGGTTAGAAATGCAGGGGCTACATTAGATTCATCAACAGCCATATTCGACAATTCATACTACAAACTACTACTCCAAGGCAAAAGTCTTTTCTCTTCCGATCAAGCCTTGCTCACTACCCCAACAACCAAGGCATTGGTTTCCAAGTTCGCCAGCTCCCAAGACGAATTCGAAAAAGCCTTAGTTAAGTCCATGATCAAGATGAGTAGCATTCCTAGTGCTGGACAAGAGATTAGGCTACACTGCAAGCTAGTTAATTAGCTTATTAAAACTATCCATCAACTGCTTGCTTTTTTTTTTTTTTGAGGGTGTCATATGATTTTACATTGATTCTTTTTAAAGTTGTATTAATGTTTTTGTGGGAGTTTTAGGCCGTTGAAGTGAACGGTGCATTAATTACTACACTTGTATTTCTTTATTTTTACATTTATAATGAGAGAAGAAAGGTGTGTCTCGAATCTAAAATTTACTATTAGTGTCCCGGAAGATATATAGATAAATAAAAAAAAACCAGTAAAATTACATGAAACATTTGACATGCTATATTAGCATACATACCAAAATCAATATTTTTCAACATATAATCAAATTACTTTCACCATAGCCCGGTCTAATGACCAAATGACTTCCAATAACATCCATCGAGTTCCTATTTTCCCATTGTACATTGGCAAAAAGAAAAAAAAAATCAAATTATTGTCTAAGAAATGTTGTAATCCTTATGTTGTACTCTTACTACCTTCGAAAAAAAAAATCCTTTATGTTATACTCTTTTTATTAAAAAAAAAAAAATTAGCAAATAAAAGCTTTTTGAGTGTTGATATCTTTTTGGGTCCAAACTCGAAAGCCTGAATTAATTTTGCTGAAGAACAAAAAACCCATTTAGCCCATATTGTTAACGCCTTGATCTGAATCTGATCATGACAAAAAGATGACACAACATGAACAACAACACAGCCGTCAGTTAGACTCGCCGAACTGAAACTCAAACCCCTACAACTGAACTGAAACAATTGTACTTCAATCCAATGAACAATGAATTCATCGACGAACGTAATATTCAAGAAACCACACTACAAGATAACACAGCCAGCAAGCAAGAACATCAAGAACCAGCTAAACAAGAAGAACAAGAACAGCACTCGAAAACAGTTGGAGAAGAAGACTTCGTTGCTGATGAAGAGTTACATAACCTTCTTTTACCTGACGTTAACAGTCTTCCTCTTGTCCCTCCCTCTTCAATTGAAACCAACTTCGTCTCTTATTTTGCTCCAGGTCAGTCCTCTTTTCGCTCCAGCAATTAATGATAGTTTCGCTAATTTTTCGGATTTTTATATGAATTTCTTTATCAGATTTTATGAAGCCAGGACACGACCAGTATGTTTATCGTCATCCCAATGGGTATAAATATTTTGAATTTTTGTGTTTGTTTGTTACGTTTTTTTTCTCGATTGGTGTTGAATAATACTGCGATGTCCTTTTTTTTTTCATGGAAAGTTTGTGCGTCATCGGTCTGGCTCCTACCCACGTGGCTTTTAAGGATGGAGGAGGAATTACAGCGGTTGATTTTAATGTCGGCAAGTCTGATCGGAGTGGTCTTAAGGTCACCGGCAAACGCAAAAGGGTATCTTTGCTGTGTTAGTCTTTGAAAAACCAGTGTCATTTTAGCTGATTAGCGTTTTAGCCTGACTGCTTTATACTCTAGGATGTTGGAGTCAACCAATTTAATACAGCAATTAAGGAATGGAATGTGCTATTTATCCGGGTTCATTGAATCAAATTGAAACATAGGGTGGATTCATGTACTAAATCGAAGTTGGGATTATTTTTCTTAAATAGATGACAAGAATTATGTTTTGTGCGCATATGAAAATCATCATCCTGAGGTTCCTTGAATCATATTTTTCAAACGAGTGTAGAACTTTTAAAGAATATCTAGTTTCTATGGAGCAATAATGCATTTGATTGCAAGTTATTGATATTTATTGTCCTCAAAGTCAGAGATAATCTGTTTTTCAGAATGCACAACATTTTGAGTCCAACACAGCTTTGTGCAAAGTTTGCACTCAGGATGCTTCCTATATTGTGAGGTATTACTATTTCTCAGCTCCACTTTCCTCCTTATTTTTCTCTCCCCAGGAATATGATGTTAATGTTGGAGTTTTGGTGTTTGTTATTGACTTTTGGCAGGTGTTGCGTTAAAGGCTCATTGTTGGAAGTAAATGATAAGCTAATCAAACAGCCAGGATTGCTTAATACTTCTGTAAGAGAACATTCACATTGTGATTTTCTTTTATAATCTTTTCATGGCGGTAGATTTTACTGTTATCGGAATATGTTTTTGGGTGCCTTTTTTTTATGTTTTAACAATTAAAAAGCAGTTGGCAATTACTTTCAATTGTTGTTCATTAATCTATCATATTGATTTCATAAAATTATCTCCATCACCTTAGTAAATTTGGATATCTCTGGATTGCAGCTGTTGTAGCATGGTTTCATAGAATTACCTATGTGGGTCTGGTTTGTTTAGTTGTTCCTTTTTAGAGTTTTTCCGCTTGTGTTGTTGGAGTGTATACTTGGGTGATCTTATTTTTCTGTAGGACTTGTAATAATTGACTTTCACAAGCCTATTAGATGGGAATATAAATGAGTTCTGCTTCTTTTGGACTTTGTTGATGGCCTAAACTTCTTCAGACCAGATGGAGATTTGGATGGCAAGGGTGCTGGGAAATCTCTGGGTTGCTGAGAGTTTCATTCCAATTTGAAAAAATTGATTTCTAGATAGATATTCTTGCATAACCATTGACTGTAAGTATTGTAATGATAAATCATCACAATACGTTAGTGGGTTAATTTAATATCACTTTTTGTGCTCTACTTGTTTGGTGATTCACATTCAGTGTTGTTTTATGGACTGCAGGCAGATAGAGAAGGATACATTGCCATTATGATGCCAAAACCAGCAGATTGGCAGAAGATCAAGGTCTCCTTACTAAGCCTTGAAGAATACAAGAAATTGAGAGAAGGTATGTGAGCATTGTAAATCTTGGACCAATTTCATGTCCTTGTAGAGAGGAACAACTTGCTGCCTCAACAAGATTTATTAAACCTGGAAACTCGCCCATTATCAGTTTGTGCAACGGGCTCTCCCATTAACCCCATTTTAGATGCAAACTGGCAAGGGTATATCGGTATAACGCGACTCAGGCTACAGTTCAGTTAAAAATTGAGCAAAAACAGGGGAAAGCAGGGGAAATCTGCTGGTGGCATGTATTTTATTTAAAAAAAAAAGGTGAAAATTGGAACATAAAAGGAGCTGTACTTAATCAGTGTTAATTCATCAAACAAATTAATTTGAATGGCCTTCCACATTCGGAGATGAAAAAATTGAAAAAGAAAAAAACAAAGAGAAATCTCATGCTAAAAAGTAAAAGAATAAACCGACCAAAGGCTTCCCTGACTGAAAATTAGCATGAGCATTGTTGTCCTTACAAGCAAGAATCATCTGGAACTTTGCCTTGCAACACCCAACATCGATCTTTGCTTGCTGTAGCTATCTTTGACTAGAATTTCGCCCGAAAGAAAGGATCAATTATCATATAAATTATTGTTGTGAAATCTCTTGTATAACAAGCCTTCTTAATCTGTTTATAGTATGAAAACACAAGTATATATGTTCTTCAAGTTCATCTAACTGCTCCTGATAGCAAGGATCGTGCATATAGAACTCTTTCACAACCTCCTTCAATAAATCAACATTTTTATTCCTGACACACAAACCAGCAAGAGCTTTCTTATGTTCTATTTCCTCGTATAAACTCCTTACTAGCCGACTTATGGTGTCGAAATCATTGATCAATATGTAGATTCCTCTGGCTGCAATGTCAAGCTCTGCATAGCGTTTTTCAAGCAAACTCGTCTTGAGCCCTCCATTAACAAGCTTGATTTTCTTTCTGAACAAGTACACTGAGCAACCCACAAGACCTGGTGCTACCACAATGCCTATGATACTATGAAGTGCAATCACCAGCAATCCAATTACGATTGCTGTATGTGCAATCACAAGAGAACATCCGCCTGCTTTCTTGCATATTCTACTGAGTTTTACTTTCCTTCTAATCTTACTGCGCTCTGAACTCAGTCCATGCAGCAACACGATGTTGTTGTCATGAACATCTCCAAATTGTAGAGGGCTTAAAGGATTTCTTAGCAATGCAAACGCAGAAAGATCTCTAATTATAGCTCCCCGTACATTATCTATGTCATCTTGAGAATCTTTCAACTTCCTACTTAGCTTGATTACCCTTTCAAGTCTCTGATAATTAACACGAGTTTGATAAATGTTCTGAAGCAGCGAGTCGCAAAGATTACATGCTTTCGAGCTGGCTTCAAAATAATCATTTAAAAGACTGCGAAACTTCTTTGTTGCTAGCTTTTCCGTTGAGTTATATTCCTGCTCAGGTTCAAATAGATAATCAGAGAGATGGACATAGACAGGGATCGATGAGGAAGACGAAACTCTATCAATTCGATCAATTGATTTTCTTCTTAACTGGCCGTGAATTTTGCTCCACATATCTTCGTAAGATTTAGTCCTGAAGGCTTCCTTGTACTCTTCGTTCACATTTAGCTTGTTGCTTGAGCTGGTAGCGCATTCATTTCGTGATCTTTCTGAGACAAGAACAAAAAAAAAAAATCAACACCTAAAAAATCAGTGAACACATAATACAATTTTAAAAATGGAGAAAACCCATGAATTCTATCAAGGAAAAAAGCTGAGAAATCCATGAAAAATCATGTTGTAGGGAATCAAGATGTTGAAAGGTACCCGTGTTCGAAAATGGAAACTTTAACTTGGCCAAGGCAAGCTTTCTCATGTGAGGCATATTGATAATTAAATATAATATTAGAAGGCAAATCTTGATATCTTCTTTCTTTTTGAAGGGGAAATCTTTATCTGTTGTCTTAAAATGGATTGAATAAGGGACTCAAAGTGGGCATATATAGGCTAAGGATTTAGTTTGGCTGAAAGGTACGTAAACAACACAATTGGCAGCTGTTATAGCACATATGCACCGCCTCAGTCTCAAAATTTGGTTAAAAGTAGTCTAGCTTTTGACACACGTTGTGTTTGATCATCATCTATACACTCGTTTTTGAAGTTGCTCATACGCCATTATCTTTTCATTAAGACCACATTAAATTTTCCTCTCAAATTTAACCTAATTCACATTTTTTTTCTTCTCGTTTAAAAATCAAATTTTGTTATTCTTCAATTTTTATTCCATCAATATTTTAATCTTTTTAATAGGATTTCGATGAATCTTTTATATTAAAAAAATATTTGAATCTCTCTATTTTATTAATATAAAAGAATTCAATCCCTTAAATTTAAATATTATAAATAATTTAGTCCCTCAAATTTTTAATTACTTTAAATTTAAAATTTCAATTTCAATTAAACTTTTAACACCTATAAATACATTTATCAATATATTATATAAAAAATTAAACCACAAATTTTCATTAGTTTTATTTTATTTTCATTTTTCACTTAATTCAATTAAATTTTCTTTTAAATAACTTTTAAAAGAAATACAATTGTTAAAATCAAACATTAAAAAATGATTAACTTAATTTTCAAAGTAAAAATCAAGCAAATTAATAATTCATTAAAATTATAACTTGATTTTTAAATAGAAGGTATTGATGAAAATATGTGTAAATGTTTGAAAAATATTTATTTTTAAAAATTTTAAATTAAAAAATTAAATGATTTAATTTTATTAAAATAGAAGGACTAAATTATGTATTTTTATAAAATATAGGGACTAAATTATTTTATGTTTATAAAATAGAGAAATTTTAATATAAAAGATTCACTGAAACTCTATCGGACGGGTGGGTGAAAATTAAGAAATAAAAAAATATTTTTAAATAAAAGAACAAAAAGTTTTTTTTTTTTTTTAAAAAAAAGTGTAAATTAAGCTAAATTTCAGAAGAAAATATCATTTACCCTTTGATTAAACTTCATCGTTGTTCTTCTTTTTTTCCCATCTTTTGTGGAACAAATTTTGACCACATTAATTCTGATCTAAAATTCAATATTAGTTACTGGAATATAGTTGGAGCTATAATGGTGGTGAAAATATTCCACGCCACCAAATGAGTGCAATTGCGGTAGGTAGCTGCCAATTTTTTTTGGTCTGTTGTGTGTAAAAACTCATTATTAGTATTGATGGGCGAGACGTAGCTGACACATATATATGTTATGGATATGGAAATGGACAGGTATCTTCTGTAGACAATTATATTTTTCATCAGTTTGTGGTTCCTCATGATTTTTGTATTCTTGCTGTTAATTACAACATAATATTGCAAATTTGTAGCACAATCGATTTTCAAAATACTTCTTTCGGGTCCGAAGGGTACTGTTTTCAAGCAATTGGACAAAATAAAAGAAAATTGCTGCACAGTATATTGTAAGCAGTGATACATATATATTTGGTCATTTCATAACTCATTAAATAAAAATAAAATATCATTTTCACATGATTTGAAAAAAATATTACGAATCAAACTTA
>CATIWM010139010.1:0-17314 GCA_949671775.1 Mallotus repandus
ATATAATAAAATGAATAAAAGAAAATTGGCCTTAATAATGCAATAAAATATAATCAAATAAATAAAAAAAATTAGAATGATAATAGAATCTAAATTAACATATAGCAAACATAAGTAAAACATGCTAACATAAAATAAATGTAAATTAAAGTAAATTAAAAGGGGCACAACCGTGTAAATAATTAACATGAGTTTAATAAATACACAATAAACAATATTAAAACTCACATGCTAATAACATTTCTTAATTTTCATACATCACATAATATAAAATAAATGTAAAATAACCATCATGAACATAAAAATAACATGTATAAGCTAAAGAAATTCAACTTATATTCCTAAATTTTATGAATAAACTAGATCTAAACATACTACAAATATAGAAATAAATCACTCTAATATTATTTAAAATAAATTCGAGTACTCATGATTTAATCAAAGATTAAACATTTCTAACAATCCTAAAATTTGTAACACTTATAATAACATACAAATTTACTGTAATTTATTCAAAAACTTTTAACAACTAAAAATAGAAATAACAAATAATATACTTAAAATGGAAAAAAAATGCAAGAACAAGAAAGAAATCTTATTAATGTGAAAATTTATTTTTCAAAGTGATTGGCCCTCAGAACTTGAATATTTTTTTTTTTTGCACTTGTTAGAATTTTAGAACAACCTTGTTTCTTCAAAGAATGAACTTTCAAGCTTTTTTTTTCTTCTTTTTTTTTTCTCTCTACCTCATTTTTTTTTTAAAAAAAAAAATTCAATTCCCCTCCTCTCCCTTCACCCCCCCACAAAAATCCTTCTTTTTCTTTTCTTTTTCATTCCCCCAAAGATTTTTTTTTTCTTTTCTTCAATTTTTCCCTCACTTCCCTTTTTTTTTTTTTCCTAACAACATCCATCATGATGTTCCCCTCCCCTCTATCATTCTCTATTTCTTTTTTTTTTTCAATAATTAATATATATATATATATATTTTGGGCTTGGGATTTTAATGGGTTTTTGGATTTTTAATGGATTTTTGGGCTTTATGGGGCTTTTGAGCTTTAAGTCCATTCTTAAGAGTTTCGAGTTGTTCTTTTCCATCTAGTGCTCAATTAATTTCATCATTGGGCTTTGTTTCGGGTCGATCAAACTGAGCGTCCATAGTTTGCCTCTTGTTATGAGTCGATCAAACCAGGTGTCTATATTTTGCCCCCTTGGTTTTTTAAAAACTAGATTTATAAAATCAATTTTTGAAAAAATAACATGCACAATAAATAGTAAGAATGAAATACCTAACCTACAGGCTTCACCTGGGCCGTCAGTTTCGGGAATTCAAACCCAAAACGTCAAACTTTAACTTGAAACGTGACCGTGATCCTTGGGTTTTCCTAGCCCGATTATACACTCATTATAGTTTATCGTGTGATTGTTAGGTTTTCCTGGCCCAATCTTCACTCAGTAGAAAGAGATGAAACATAACAGTGTTCTTTGGGTTTTTCTGGTCCGATCAGTTACTCATTATAGTTTGGCATGATTCCTGGGTTTTCCTGGCCCGATCTTCACTCAGTAGAAAGAAATGAAACGTAACCGTGTTCCTCGGATTTTCCTGGCCTGATCAGTTAATCATTATAGTTTGGCGTGATTCCCGGGTTTTCCTGGCCCTATATTCACTCAGTAGAAAGAGATGAAACGTAACCATGTTCCTCGGGTTTTCCTGGCCTAATCTGTTACTCATTATAGTTTAACATGATTCTCGAGTTTTTCTTGCCCGATCTTCACTCTGTAGAAAGAGATGAAATGTAATAGTGTTTCTAGAGTTTTCCTGGCCCAAGTCATCACTCACAAACATGATCTTGGGTTTTTCTATCCTGAGTCATCACTTATAAATGTGATCCCAGGTTTTCTAGCCCTAATCATCACTCACAAACGTGATCTCGGGTTTTCTTGGCCCCAGTCCTTACTCACAAATGTGTTCACAACATTAATCATAAATAATGCAAAACATTGATAAAGATAAAGACAGATAAATAAAATAAGTGTGCACACAAAGAAATAGGGGGACGAGAAAGGATTACAATCCTTTTATCACACAATTAAAATAAAGTAAAATAAAATAAGTAAATACACACAAAAAAAATGGAGGGAGGAGAGATGATTACAACCCTTTAAACATGCAAAAATAATAAAATAAACAAAAATAAATTAATTGCAGAATAATAAAAATTCTAAGAATTTATAGGGATAAATATTTGATGATTAAAAATCATCTTAATATTTCCTGCAATAAACAAAATATTATTCTCCTACAAATCTATAAAATCCTACAAAAGAAAACCACAAAGTTTTCATAAACCAACTAAATATAATAAAGACAATAAAAAATATAAATATTTAAAATGGTTGCATAAAAAAGCTGAAATACAAAAATACAAAAAAAATACAAAAAAATATAAATTACAAAGATGACTATATAAAATAATAAATTAACATGAATCTAATAATTAAATTATCAAATTAATATGGTAAATAAAATTAAAATGATAAACATACACACTTAAATTTTAAAAGAAATTAGAGTAAAATATACTTCAAAATAAAAAGAATAAACTCATGTGAATAAATCAAACCGAACGGTATAACATTAGTTCGGTTTATTTTTGGTTTGGTTTAAGAAAAATACAACTAAACATAAAAAATAAAGAAATAAGAAACACAAAAAATAAACATGAAGAAATATAAAAAAATTAAATCCAGAAATTACAGAAATTCATAAAATTGTGAAAAATAAAAATTTTAAATTCAAACCAAACCAAACTTTATAATAAATTTACAATATTTTTCAATAAGCTATCAAAACTCTCATGTGGTTGAGATGGTAAGTCCATTACCTCAATTGTTTGAGGTTGTAGGTTCAAACCCCACAAACAAGACAATTAAAGGAAGAGACATTACCGGATTTGAACTGAGGTGGCCAAAGGTAGAGGACGCGCACCAACACGACCAAACCATCAAAGACTTCTACTGATTCTTTCACAAATATTATAACATACTAGGTTTTTTATTAACCGAAAAAATAGTAAAAATCATGCAAACACAACAAATTTAAAATAATAATAAAATAAATGAAAAAGTAGATAAATACAAAAAATTATTCTTAGACGGAGTAAATAATAGAAATAAATAAAAATATTGTACAAAAAAATTAATAACCACAAATAAAAATAACATAATAAAATGAATAAAATAAAATTAGCCTTAATAATGCAATAAAATATAATCAAATAAATAAAAAAATTTAGAATAAAAATAGAATCTAAATTAACATATAGCAAACATAAGTAAAACATGCTAACATAAATTAAAGTAAATTAAAAAGGGCACAATTGTGTAAATAATTAACATGAGTTTAATAAATACATAATAAAACAATATTAAAACTCACATACTAATAACATTTCTTAATTATCATACATCACATAATATAAAATAAATGCGAAATAACCATCATGAACATAAAAATAACATGTATAAGCTAAAGAAATTCAACGTATATTCCTAAATTCTATGAATAAACTAGATCTAAACATACTACAAATATAGAAATAAATCACTCTAATATTATTTAAAATAAATTCAAGTACTCATGATTTAATCAAAGATTAAACATTTCTAACAGTCCTAAAATTTGTAACACTTATAATAACATATAAATTTACTGTAATTTATTCAAAAACGTTCAACAACTAAAAATAGAAACAACAAATAATATATTTAAAATGGAAGAAAAAATGCAAGAACAAAGAAAGAAATCTTATTAAAGTGAAAATTTATTCTTCAAAGCGATTGGCCCTCAAAACTTGAATTTTTTTTTTTGGGAAAGTACGAAAAACCACCCTGTGGTTTCACGGATTTAAACTTTTAAGTATGTGATTTTTTTTGTGACACTTTTAAGTACGTGTTTGTCGCCGTTACACAATTTCTAGTATATCCGTCTAACACCATTAAGTTGGTATTACCTGGCGCTGACGTGGACATTGTGATCCAACTCCTCATCCATTCGTTGGGCCACATCATCCATTCATTGGCCCACACACTAAGCCAACTCATTAAAAAAAATAAAAATATCAAAAACCTAAACATAAAACATAGTATTTCAAAAAAAATCACATTTGATGACTTTTGAAAACCCTAATTCATTCCCAATTCCAAAAAAAAATGCTAATTCATTCATCAATTGATAATGCTTCCAGAATGGCATCGCACGATCTCTGCTACCCGTTCAAAAGAGTGGCAATCTCTAATCAACAGAGACGTTCGACAAGCATCAAAGCTGAAAGGAGCAAAAGCACGACGATGTTCAGGTATCTGAAGAAGACTTCTAAGGATATAATTCCTTATCAACATGCTACCATAAACCTAACAACAGCAAGCGAAGACTGGAAAACTGTTGCTCGAGATTCATAATATATCTGGTGAACAAGTTAAAATCCTGGCGAAGTTTGATCTTCCCACTAGACAACAGCCAAACTTGAGCAATTTACTAATTCCCTCATCCGATGATTCCTCTCCTTCTTCTGCAGATAAGTCATATAACTCCATTCAAATCATCAGTTCTTGAAGCTCCAATGCACAATTGATCTATCAGCAAGCCTCACTTTGACCTGGGTAGTAATGGTCCTCCATTGGTTAGCATTCAAAGTGCTCCTTGACAACAATCTTCAACATGGTCAATTGGATAAAATGTCACCAGAATTGGAACAAAATGGGTTCAATGAGCAATTCTAAAATACAAGTTCTGTGTGGGTGTTCTGTTTCTTAATTTTATTGAATTTAATTTGTTTCATTGTTGTTATTTTGAGGTGATTTGTTGTCATTATATTGATTTTGATTTTTTTTCAATGTGTTGATTGATTTTTTGACATTATATTTAATTCATTGATTCAATTTTGATGATTGCATTTAAAGTGCTCGATGAAATGCTTCAACCAAAACAATGCAACTTCCTTAAATTTGAACTTAAATCCAATCTTTGCAATATTCCTATAAATTCAACATCTGAACAAAATGGAAATTAAGCAACTATAACAAAATGGAAATTAAGTAACCATAATAACATCGCTCCCTCACAATCATCCCAGCGCCAATCAATTGAATGTTAATGAAGGTGGTGGCAACCAGGAAAGCAGATGAACATCAACACTATGAACAAGTCCTGCATCCTCTGAAAGATAATGATTTTTTTTGTTTATCAAAATATTAGGGGTTTCAAATGTAATTTTATGTTTTATGTTTAGGTAATTAATTATTTTTTTTAATGAGTTGGCTTAGTGTGTGGGCTAATGAATGGATGATGTGGCCTAATGAATGGATGAGGAGTTGGACCACAGAGTCCACGTCAGCACTAGGTAGGACCAACTTAACGGTGTTAGACGGATATACTGAAAATTGTGTAACGGCGATAAACATGTACTTAAAAGTGTCACTAAAAAAACCACGTACTTAAAAGTTTAAAACCGTGAAACCACAGGGTGGTTTTCCGTACTTTCCCTTTTTTTTTTTGCACTTGTTAGAATTTGAGAACAACCTTGTTTCTTAAAAGAATTAACTTTCAAGCTTTTTTTTCCTTCTTTTTTTTAATTTCTCTCTACCTCTCTTAATTTTTTTTTTCAATTCCCCTCCTCTCTCATGTCCCCCCCCTCCCTCTCTCTATCTCTTCATTTCTTTATTTTTCTTTATTTTTATTCCCCCAAAATCCCTCTCTTCTTTTCTTTTTCATTCCCCCAAAAATCCCCTTTTTCTTTTTTTCCATTTCCTAAAAATCCCTTTTTTTCTTTTCTTTAAATTTTCTCTCACTTTTCCTTTTTTTTCCTAAAAAATCCATCATGTTGTTCCCCTCCCCTCTATCATTATCTATTTCTTTTCCCTCTCTCCAATCAATTCCTCTTTCCACTCAAACCTTTTTTTTTATTTTTCTTTTTTTTCAACAATTAATATATATATTATTTTTTGAGCTTGGGCTATTAATGGGTTTTTGGGTTTTGATTGGTTTTTGGGCTTTAAAGGGACTTTTGGATTTTAAGTCCATTCTTAAGAGTTTTGGGTTGTTCTTTTCCATCTAGTGCTCAATTAATTTCATCATCGGGCTTTATTTCAGGCCGATCAAATTGAAAGTCTACAATTTACCTCCTGTTATTGGTTGATTAAACCGGGTGTCTACAATAGTGCTTCTGTCTCTTTCTTTTTTTAATTAATCATCGGCAATGGGATGTTGATATAGTGTCGGACCTTTTTAATCAAAGAGATCGTGAGCTTATTTTGAGGATTCCCTTAAGCTCTAAAAATGTCAATGACGATTGGTTCTGGTTTCCATCTCAATCTGGGGCATTTACTGTCAAGAGTTGCTACCGTTTAATTAAAGGAGAAGTGGGTGGGATTGCCTATAGGTTTTGGTCTAAATTATGGCGTTTGGCTATTCCTGGGAAAATCAAGAACTTTCTATGGCATTGCGCTATTGGTGTGTTGCCTACAAAAGCGATTCTCAGAGCCAGGTATGTTTCAATTGAGGATGTTTGTTCTGTTTGCTTGTATGGTTCAGAGTCCATTCTTCATGTTCTTTATCTATGCCCCATTGCTTTTGATTGGTGTAGTAGATGTGCTTTTATTGTAATTTCTATTGATAATTACTCAATCTTGGAATGGATGAGTGAGATGCTAAATCGATTATCCGTTGATGATGCTAAGCTATTTGTGTGTGTTTGTTGGTCTTTGTGGTATCATTGTAATCTTTTAGTTTGGAGGAATGTGCGCATTAGTGTGTCGGTGATTTTAAATTGTGCTGGGAGGATGCTTTTTCAATGGTCTGTTATTAGTGGGTTGTTTGGTTCTACTATGCAAGTTTTAAATTCTCATGGTGGAGGTGATATAGTATGGACTAAGCTTACAGTTGGTTGGCTTAAATTGAATGTTGATGCAACAGTCTTCCCTCATTTGGACAGCATAGGGAGTGGGTTTGTGTTGCGAAATCATGGTGTGGAGTTTGTTGCTGCTAGTTCAACTTTGTTACATGGGAATTTCTCTCCAAAAGAAGTAGAAGTATTAAGTGTTCATGAAGCTCTATCTTGATTGAAGCAATTTCAACCGAATGCTGTCATCATTAAGTCTGATGCACTAATTGTGATATCCAGTCTGCATAATCCTGGTGGGCGAACGAGTTTTGATCTTGTCATTTTTTATTGCTTAGATAGTTCAAGTTCTTTTCAGAATGTTTTATTCCGTTTTGTAAAAGATCCGTAAATGAGTTTGCGCATTCATTTGCTTAAATGGCTCAGTTCTTTGCTAGTCTTCAGGAGTGGTTCTCTCTTCATGATTGTGTTTTGAACATTTTAGCTAGAGATAACCTTTCTTATTAATGAATTTTTCTTTTATTCAAAAAAAAAACTATACGAAGAATTTACTTATCAAAATTAGTGTTTTAGTTTTAATGAAAGTATATGTATTTAACCAATTCAATCGTTATAGCTCATTTACCAACTCAATTGAGTTTTAAATTTTAACTGTAAATGTTTATTTTAATTAATTGTAGATTCCTATGTTAATTAAAATACTAATAAAAATATTTAAATTTTTTTAATATTATTATATGTGGCTTTTTATATGACTTCCAATCCTATGTAGCACTCTAAATTCAAATCTATTTGCTTTAACTTTATGTAGATATATAGATAACTACAAATATAATTACTAACAACTAAAAAATTTTTTGATTTTCTTCTGGTCATTCTCCAATTGTTGTTATTTTTTTACTCTTCTAATTAATGTTTGGTTGTTTCAGGTTGTTTTTGTTGTTGTGAGGTTCTTATTTTTATTTTTATTTTTATGGTAGTTGTTGGATTGTTGTTGCTTTCTTGAATATTAGCTAATTATTTTAAGCCAATCAAAAATAAAAAAAATTTAACACTTATCCGTTACAATTGTTGATGATTTGTGATGTGGTGGAATTTTAGTAGATAAAAAAAAAATAAAAAGAAGATAAAAAGTGAAATTTTATAAGATTTGAGATGAAAATTCAATTATAAAACTTACGAATTTCTTCTCTTTTAATAAAGACATGCAATATTCTTGCAAATCTTATTATTCAATGGTGAAAAGAGAAGGAAAAACAATGAAAAGAGATTAACAAAATAAAGACATAAAGAAGAAGAGAAAGAGATGAATAGACAAAAACAACTACATAAAAAATGAAAAAAAAATAAAAAAAAAAGTGTTTTATGAAAAAATAGAGAGTTAAGGTTGAAAGAAAAAAATGACCGTATTTCTGAAAGTTCCGGGCAAAAAACTATGTAGTGTGTATTTTCACGTAAATTGAATGCTATTTAAAGTAACAAAAATAAAATAATTATAATTATATAAAATTTATCATTAATTTTTATTTCAATACAAAATATTTTAAAATATTCGTGGCTCATCCAACAGCAACAGTACATTGTGCATTTAGATTGGCTTAAAATGAATGAAATGTTGTAAAATGTAGGCCAAAATGAAAGCAATAATATTATTCTACCAAAAAAAATACCAAACTAATGATAAAGAATTAACATATATCAAATGAGACGTGTAAAATGATTCTCAAGGTGATATCACGTTATGTTTTGTCGATTAAATCAATCTCTTTTTCTTTATTATTCTAAAATTTTAATTTAAAAAATAAAAGAAAAAAAGGATTAATGTCATGTTTATCATAGACCTTCAAAAATTATCAAGAAAAAATAATCCATAAAAGGAATATTATGCGGTGCTAACTATGTACGTAGTAAAATTCTAAAGCGAAATGGGTGCCAGCAATTGTACTTGGCTGATAGATATGACAAATTTTATAAAAAAGAATCAATTTATGTCTATAATTAAGCAAGCATTTTCAAGGCATTATCGTTTGAGCATCAAAACACAGAAAAAAGAAGCAAGTGCTAAAAGAAAGAAGATGGTCTCACGCATTTTCCAATAATAAAAAAAAAAAAGTAACACACGCATATTATACAATATATATATATATTCTTGATATGTATTTGAAATTTTCAATATCTGAAAGGTAGAGAAATTTCACTTATTTTAAAGTTCAAATTGGATAGACTCGAAAGGAAAGTAAAACTCTTTTAACAATTAATTATTGAAAAAATAATTCAATTTATCCCGAATTCTGGTTCAATTTTCAATTACATTCTACTTTCACAGTTATTTCTATTTAACTTTATAGATTGTAGCAATTCTATTCTATTTTAATCTAAAGATTTAAATGTATTTTAAAAATTACTTTTAGATCCTTATAAAATAAATTAATTTATTAAAAAAAATTCTTATTTTTTAACAAAAAAAATGTAAAAAGATATTTTTAAATGTTAATTTTACTACTTTCAAAATGATTTTGAAAAATATTTTCAAAATATTTTCCTAAATTAAAATTTTACATTATTTTATATTTTAAATTATTCATATTTTAATTTTTCTAAATTTCATTTTTCAACTTTCAATTATATTACTTAAAAATTTTATAATAAAGTTTGAACACAAAATATAATGTGTGAAATGAATAAAAAAGATAGAATTAGAGATGTTAAGAATATTAATAAATAACAAAAAATTATTTTTTTGAAAAAATAAAAAATTTTAAAATCTCGCAATACAAAAAAAAAAAGCTTATAAATTGACTGTTATATGCTCTCATATTAATAAAAATATAAAGTAAGTTTTTTTTAACTATCATAATAAAAAATAATGAAAATTTTAAAAAAAAAATCTCAAAAAGATCAAATCTTCTTTATATTCTTGATCAATATTTTCAATATTGCTAATGCTCTTTTTTTTTTTTCCTTTTCCACACTTTTTTTTTATATTTCATCTCTATTAGACAATTTTTAAATAATATAGTTGAAAGTTTAGAAGTAAATATTAAAAAATAAAATAAAATATGGGGGGCTTTATATAAAATAATATAAAAAAGTTAAAATTTTATCAAAATATTTAAAAATTAATTTTCTGAAATTATTTTGAAAGTGGCAAGATTAACATTAGAAAATATATTTTACATTTTTTGCTTAAAAAAAGAAAAAGTTGAGAAATGAGTTTTAAAAAATAATGTAGAAAAGTTAAAATTTTATTAAAATATTTCAAAACTAATTTTTTGAAATTATTTTAAAAGTGGTAAGGCTAACATTGAAAAATATATTGTTTTTCAAAAAAATAATTTTTTTGTTATTGATTAATATTCTTAACATCTATAATTCTCCCTTTTTTATTCATTTCACATATTATATTTTGTGTTCAATTTTTATTAAAAAAATTTGAGTAATATAATTGAAAGTTGAGAAATGAGTTTTAGAAAAATTAAAATATGAAGAATTTTAAATATAAAATAATGTAAAAATTTTAATTTTAGAAAAATATTTCAAAAATAATTTTTGAAATTATTTTGAAAGTTGTAAGATTAACATTTGAAAATATTCTTTTACATTTTATTTTTTATTAAAAAAATAAGAGGAAAGGTTTTTAATAAAAAAATTTATTTTTTAAGGATTTAAAAATAATTTTTAAAATACATTCCGATTCTTAAATTAAAATAGAATAGAATTGATACAATTTGTAAAATTAAATAAATTAATTAATAGAACTTTAAAAATTGGATATAATTAAAAATTGGACCAAAGTGCATGCTAGATTTGATCATTTTTCTTTAATTATTTATTAATAAAATATGAATTCGAGACTTTATTTGAAATTGAAATTCAAACTCTTCCCCGTACCAACGGCTGGATGTTGGTAAACACGTATATTATTTAGTTACAATATAGATTAATGTCATTTTCTAAACAAGATATATATCCAGAAAGATGTACATTTTATAGAAAACGATTGACGAAGACCCCCGGATGATAAAGATCGATCTCTTAATCACCTAACTAAATATTTTCCATGATCCATTAATTCATCTAGAACTTTACAATCAAATTAAAGTAATTATACTTTATACTATACATATTGTAATTTAAAGAGATCAACATTCAAGATCTTGCTCTCCCTGATCTTCTTTGATCTTGTAGTTGCTTGATGGAATATATGTTTTTCTTTTTAGGACTAAAAAACATTGATGGAATATTTTTCTATGTAACTTTATAATTATTTTACACATTAAAAAACTTTTAAATTTTTATAATTAGGTTATATATTTTTTTTAAAAATTATTAATTTTATTTATTAGTTAACCGTTAAAATTAATTTATAGGACTTAATTATACTTATAATATTATACAACTTGATTATACTCACTAAAGGTTTAATATGGTCTAATTTTAAAAAAAAAATCATTCCAATTTACCTAAAAAAGATTCAACATAAAATTATGGTAATATAAAATTACGATAAAATGTAGGAATCCAATTTGCACCTTTGGCCATATTTGTTTCAATTTTATAACTTAATAAAAGCCAATTTCATGCTATGCGATGAACTGTTTATCCAGATAATTCTTTGTTGCTAACATGTTAATTTTCTAATGAAGGATCAAATGAGCTAAATTGTGATTAATTCTTAGTTTGTCCATATAAATACGTATTTGACCTATATAATTAAATTGGCCAAACTTACAGTCCTTACTCTTCTAATACAAGGAAAGATTGGCTTAATCAAGAAGAATATTAATTTACTAAGCCTACCTACTCTCCTAATACAAGGAAGATTGGCTTAATCATGAAGAATTAAGCATTGTTATCAAAAGCTAATTAAATTAATCATGTATTATTAATTCATAAAAGAATTCTCGGCCCACTTTGATTATGATCACAAAAGTATAGGCCATGAATTTGTTGTGTCAAAAAGTATTGTTCTTGCAGAATACTTAATTATTTTAGTTAATTTAATCAATGAATGATATTTGATTACAGCAAGAGAGCATTATATATCTTTTGTAATCTTGAGATATTATTAAGTTCCGTGCTCTTTAGTACAAATGATCATAAACCCTAGCTTTTATTTTATTATATAAGTTTTAGGGTTTCAAGATGCTACCTAAAAGCTGGACAGCTTGCATGCATGTTCTGTTGTTAAAAAAAAAAAAATCTGGCTTGTTTCTTCCACAAATTATCTGTGGGTTTGTTCGCAATTCAGGATTGGTTGCAATCTATACCTGAATTCCGAAGAAACCCACAGATAATTTGTGGAAGAAAGACGCCAAAAATTCCTTTTAAAAAAAAAAAATCTTGAACTCCAATTATGCAATTTAAAAGGCATAGTTTACACAATTTAGGTTGGAGCAAAATTAATAAATAAACAGGTCAAACAATTTAAATATAGAAGAAATGGCACAACAGGGGATTGTGAAAATAATTTCACAAATTAATGGTAGTAGAATTTGAGCCCTCATTCTCAAAATGCTTTTAAAAATAGTTGATATTAGAGTACTTTCTCACTTATTGTTATAAGAAAATAAACCACGAGAATAGTGAAAATAATTTCACAAATCAATGATAGTAGAATTTGAGTCCTCATTCTCAAAATGTCTTCAAAAAGAGTTGGTATTAGACTATTTTTTCATTGACTATTATAAGAAAATAAACCACTAAAATATATATATATATATATTTTTATAAATTGGGAGGTCATATGACCTTAATTAATATCATGGACTGCATAATAGAAGATAACCATTCCCTTTAAATTGAGGAATGTAAGAATCAAATTCTACACCTTATAATATCATTGGAGATAAGTTATTACTTGACTACTCTCTAGCTTGGCAACCACAAATAACAAATGTTAAGCATCTTTGTTTTTTTTTTTTAAAAAAAGGGAAAACAACATAAGAAAATATCTAAACCTTACCAATTGCATGGCTGTATAGTGCATGAACCATATCTTTCTATAGGCTAATTTTTTGACCATTTTTTCTACGATCTTTTGATTTTATTGATATATATTTCTTTTCATTAATTACATAATATTGCCTTAGAATAATTTAAGGTTGGCAATACACACTCTAATTGCATGTTTTACTAGTCATCCATTAGTGTAATTTAATCACAGGCAAAACATGTGTTATAGGGCTTTTAATGTCATAATCATTGATTAGTATCTTAGTTTATTATATGTACTTCGTAAAAGATACGCTAATTTTTATTCAAAACCCAACCCATCTAATACTTTTTCAATCTTTTAGTTGAATTGCATGCTTAATTTAAGTCTTTAACTAATAATTAATTTCTCACATGCAAGTAAATCATCACAAAAACATGTTTTAGGACTTAATTTTTAACATAAAATCATTCGTTATATTACATGAATTATATACTTATGCATTATAAGATAAGCTAATATTCAAGAAAATCATTCATAACTAGATAGGAGTTTTAATGAATACAAATATTAGACACATATTTATTCTATGATAATTTTCATTAACTTACTGTCTTTTTTTTATGTCTTTAAAAAATAATCAAATCTAGTTCGGTATGCTTATATTTAGAGTGAAAATAATGATTTTCATGCTTGAACCTTCTAAAAGAAATACAATTTTACAAGTAAAGGGAAGTTAGGCAACAAGAAAAATTAGAGCAATCAAAATAACTAATCCATTCAATTAGTTGATTCTTTTTGGAAAAGAAAAGAAAAAAGAACAGCTGATGAACAAACGTGTCAAGCATTTAGAAGAGATGAAAAATTGCCAGGAATGCAACAATTAGTCATTGAATTAAATTAAGAACAATCGAATACCAACCAAAAAGGTCTAAAGAAAGTGCATAGAAATTTAGAAGAAGTGTTGAAGAAAAAGAACAAATGTAATGACCCTTCTTTTTCGTAAGTTCTTTGTTTCAAATTAAAAGGGCCAATAGGCAAAGTTTAGCGGACCACAATGGATGTGCTTTTTGCCTAAAGTTTTACCAGCACTGTGCTGTTGTGTTGTAGTAGTAATGTACCCATTGTCTTTCGTTGATCTTTCTTCTTCATTCACCATTCGTATCATTTGAATTCTAAAGATTCTCTGCCCATTAGTTTACTTATTAACCCTTTAACACCCACCCCACTACTGCTATAAATTCAACGCAACATCTTGCTTCTCATTCCAAGCCCAAACAAACACACTTCACTTGCTAGCTAGCTAGCTTCTCTTTTCTTGCAATATATATATATTTCTTGCTTGAAGCAATATATTAAGCAAGAAATAATCAACCATCATCGTCATCATCAGCTGTTATTTGAGCAGCAACAACAACAACATGGGTGTCAACAGCAGACAAAACAAGAAATCTTCTTCTTCTTCTTTCTCTTTCTCTGCCTTGTTCAAGAGGAAACCAAGAAATGATAATCATATCAGCTACGATGATGGTGCAAGAAGGGTTTTTCCTAGTGATGAAGACGGTAGAGGTCCCTGGCGAGTTGCTGATCCTTATATTGATATTAAAACTACAGATTTCATTCATTACCATTTAAATCGTTTCTCAGAATCCAACCGCGAAATTTATCAGCCAGGTGCTGCTGCTGCTGCTGCTCCAAGGGCTTGATCGATCGATGATTGATCTGTCAGAATTAATTCGTTAATTATTTCTTTATGCAATATTTAACAATAAAAATGTTTATCAATGTTATGTCTGTTTTTTGTCTTAATTCTGTAGTGTTCATATATGTTGTCATTTATTTTGTAATGTTCAACTATGTATAGTTTCTTATCAATCCTGCAATGAATAAAAGTAATATCATCAAGATTTGTTTCCACCATTAACACTACTTGTTCGTTTCATGGTTCTTTAATCATCTCTTATACCTTTCAAGATTCATATTCTTGATTGTTTTAGTTGTTTTGAGTTCTTTTTTTTTTATTTAATTATTTATGGGACAAGTAGATAAAACTTTGGCTGTACTACTGTTTCGATTTGGCCTTCAAGGTATCATTATCAGAGTTACTATCAAGAGCGAAGTGATATATGCACTTGAGGAAGAATCTATCACTGTTCTTGTTGCATTTGTTCTTATCAGAAACAGAAGTGCTGAATTCGAAAATATCAATTAACAGATGGCATGTATACATCATCCCCTGTTCTCAATTTCACCAGATTTTCCAATGTTGGTGCATGCCTGTTGGTTAGCTTCATTACAATTATTAGTATCTGGAGACGTCTTAATTCAAGGCTGAAAGGTTTCAAGTTCAAGCATAGTTTAAAGTCAATTAACTGAACAAAAATTGCCAATTAACTTCATTAATGAACAAAATGATACTTATGACACTTGATATTAATTAGAGTTCCTTAAACTATATATATATATTTTTTCGATGATGATACATGTCGCAAGTAGCAATGTCTAGAGTGACATTGCTACTCGTGATAATGACCATCATGTCCCTCTTAATTTTTTTAAATTTAAATTTTTTTGAAATTTTTTTTTTTTTCAAAATCTAAAATATAAGGTGCACACTGATGATTTAAACACTTGTAGTATGTAAATAATTTAAATTTTTTTAATAATATAATTATAAAAAATACCTAAGACATTTTGGTAAAAGTGGGAACTCGTGCTATCACTGTTCACTTTGTGAGTCTCCACACTAAACATTTTCCATATTTTTTTCATGTTATTTCATTTCTTTCTATCGTACGGTTCTTCATAAAATATCAGGGAAGATGCTGATTGGAAGAGCCTTATAGTACACACTATTGTTCCTTTAATTCTGGAATCTATCACATTTCCGAGAAGAAGGGTTGTGGTTTATTCAGGACATGCATTATTTTTCAATCTTTCAGTATGCTTCTAGTCTTCTCTGACAGCCCTATTGCTTTTTCATTCCTCATTTTTTGTTTGTTTCTTGCTTTACTGCCCAAATCAATTACATAAAATTGGTGACTACTGAACTGATCACTCAATCAAAAACCAATCAATGCATGGCCCATAACATGCACTTAAACTTAGATATACATATAGAATATTAGATACCATGAAGTGATTAAAGATGGAGACAAAAAAATGGCACCATGTTTATGAACCATTCAATGAAAAAGAGTAAAGTAAAAAGTCACTCCAGGCTAATTCAGTAGAGTATATAGGACTGACAGGAAAGCTTTGGAGAAAGCTGCTTGTTTTGATACATCATGAATAATATTCTTAAGGATTATTTCATGTCAGGGCATACATCTACATAAATATGAGCTATGACCAAAACATTTTATAGAAGAATCTGAGAGTAGCAGAGTAAGTTCACTTAGAGTGATGATCACTTCAAAAGTAAGGTTAAGGTCATAATCAAGGGAATCATCCACCAAATTAGTTCATATATTCTTTAGAGAGTTTTTCTTTATAGGCTCATTAGCTGTAATTTCTACTAATGTTGGTTCAAATTTAAGATGCCTTTATCAGCCCTTTGTTTTGATTTGTTGAATGACAACATAGAAACAATTTGATAAATTTAAATTTATATATACATAAATTTCTCTTCAATTCTTTTCTTCGCTATAATTAACATAATTGTTGGGAAACTTTTGTTGTTTTTATGGTCCATTGAACTGAATTAGATGAGCACTAAATACTATATCATTTATCATTTCAACTTTAAATTTTCATAATCAACACAAAATAATTTCTATGGAATCAACTAAAAGGCTTGCAGGTAAAAATAGTGTAATTTGATTCTGAATTTAAATCAACGTAAGTCCAGATGAAGAAACAAAAATTGAACAAAGTGAAACACAAGCAAATAAGTATAAGATGCCAGCTAAAAAGACAGTATGCAAAAGGGGTCTTGTTTGCCTTTTTGTATAGCTGTAAGGAATGGTGGCCATCTAAATTGGTAAAAATTGTACTCTTTTAAGATCCCCTCTTTTGATGGGTTCAAAACCATCCGACTTCTAATACAAATGATCATTATCAACCTTCAAAATTGTACCCTTTTCTTTTCCACTATGGTTGGCCTTTTCTCTTATATGTCAATTAAGTTAATTTGCATTTTGCTGTATATAGAGTATGATGCGATTAGTTTATGTAAAATTAGCTTTAAAAAAGAAAGTGTACCTGTATCTAAAAAAAAGGACAGTGATATATGTATCCGCCGTCACTAATGGGCAAAGTCCATTTTACCTTTTTTTTTTTTTTTAAATTTAAAATCTAAATTACACACGTACGAATTCGTCGTGTAATGATTTAAACACTCAAAACTTGTAAATTTTTTTAATAATTTAATAAAAAAAATTTAAACTAGAAGTAAAAATGTAATTATATTGTGGTCGCAATGCATCATAGTATCGCTAGCCTCGGCACATTATAGTATCACTAGCCGCGATACAAATCATTT
>CATIWM010139013.1:0-13326 GCA_949671775.1 Mallotus repandus
ATGAAATTGATGAAGAAAAAGACTTTTTAAGCCTTTTCAGACTTAACCGAGCCACTAAAACCTTACTTGATTACCATTTAAAGCCCTACCAAGACTCAAATAAACCATAAAAAAACCTAAATCATACCCTGATGGTGCTGGAAAAGAGGTTTAAGATGTTCAATGAGAGAGGATTTCTCTCGAGTATTGTCTTCTAAGTTAATAAGTAAAACCCTAAGAAAGGGGGTGTTTTGTGTCCATTTTTTTTTTATGTTTTTTAGTTTGATTTTTGTTCCATGAGCCTAGATTTAACTTAAGGAAGCCCAATGATGAAAATTCAAACTTTGGTCAACATGTTTTTTTAGAGGTCAAATCGAACTCCCAGAGTCAAGTTTCAGTCTGAAATTGTCTTTTAAAATTATTATATATATGTAGGTTTCATTTGGCAAAAAGTAAAATTTGGCCTCTGGTGGCCAAACCGGATCATACAAATTTTCCAACTCATCATGCTTATCCTCAAAGGGATACTTAGTATAAAAAGTGCATATAAAGTTTATAATATTTTATTTTTAGTATATACCATGACTAGTGTCAATTCGATAGTGAGTAAGGATTTACAAATTTATTATATCATTTGTCATTCATCCTATTTGGCTACAAAAAGATAGTCTTAAGAAGCATTTGGAACTAATAAGAAAGAGGTAGATAAACTATGCTAAAATAATAAGAGTTCTTAGAGAAAATGAGAGAAAATTAAGCAAAAATGAAAGGAAACCTTAATTGTCTTCTAGTCTCTCTCTTTCTTCTTTCATTTCTCAACCAAAATACCAAATAAATATCTCTACGTACCCATCTCAACTCCAGCATAATCATCTTTCTCAAATTAATCCAAAATCAAATCAAAACCAACCATAAAACCCCTTTTTCCTTAAACCCTTTCAATTAATTTTCTTCAATCATCTTTTATTTCTTAGTGAGTGCTTCCTCAAATTATGAGGCCAAACACTTTTAATAATATGTTTTTTATTCTTTTTTATCTTTATTATGGGGTTTGAGGCTTTATTCTTTTTATTTTTTGTAAAAAAATGTGATTTTCAAGCTGTCCAGGGGTGGATGTTCGGATTTGGCTGATGAATACCCAACCAATTATTGAAGCCTCTTAGACCAACCATTCTTTACTTAAAGCTGACCAAACATGCCTTAAGTCTGGCTGTCCTTGTTTTGCATTTGATGTGATTCTTATTATTGTTCTAGGGGTTCCATAATGGGTATAATTGTTAATACAACTTCAAGACACTCTCTAAAGGCCTTAGGATGATGGGAATAAAGTATTTTCACTTTTCTTTTTCATTTTTAAATGATTTTCTTTTGATTTTCACTTTTATTTTTACTCTTATTTGCTTACTTGTGCATTTGATTTTGATTCATACATTTGGTTAATGAATGAGGTTATGTTTCTTACTGATTGCTTGATTGTACGATGATGATTCCTTATTTGTTTGATGTGATAAGTGTTTCCTTTTTGTTTGATTTTTTTATTTTGGCATTTGCTTTGTGTCCATATTTGTATGCTTTGTGACTTTTCTTTAATATTTTCATGATTTGGTTGATAAATGTTATTTTGATGTGTATAAAAGTGGATTCCATTGTTATATGTGTCTTATATGAGGTTCTTGAAGTGTCTTATGTTTGTTTTGATGCTTGAAGTGTTTTGTTTTCTATTGTAGAAATAACTATTAACTTTCACAATAAAAGTATGTGTTTATTTGAGTCTTTGTGTGTGGATTGTTGTCTCTAATCAAATTTCTTGTCATATTATCTTGTTGATTAAGCTTATTAAAATTATTACTTGTTTTATCTATACTAACCCATTTTCTTCTTATCTTTTATGTCTTTGTAATTCATGCATTTCATGTGTTTGATTACATTTCACTTACTTGATTACATATTACTGCATGTGTATGCCTCATATTTAGATCTTTTAAATGCATATTGCTTCATCCCAACTTGCATCACTATCATTCTTACATGCACCCTGGCTTGCATTATGCATCATTTAGATTTATTTAATTCTTCTGTGAATCATGCATATGCATTAACATCATCGATTTCATTCTCATATATCTTGATATCAATATCCAAACTCTTTATCTCTCAAGTTACTAACTCTTATTATCTTTTCTTATCCCTTGCTAAACTCTACTAACATTTTCTAACGTGCACATTAACTCTTGCTAACTTTCAATATCTCTTGTTTACTATACTAACATTTTAAGTTTGTGATACTTATTCCTAATAATAAATCTCCTTATTTTGTTTATTTTTGTTATCTTGATTTTGTTTATGTCGCCTATTTTGCTAATTTTACTTATTTATATTGTCTATTCTTAAATCATATATCAAACATGGACCAAAAATAAACAAAAAATATACCATTTTATGTTTGTTATGATTGTTCTTATGATCATTTATTTATTACCTTTTATGTGATATGTGTATAATATCCTCTTTAATATGGTCATTATTGATTATATATTTTGTTTCATTTGGTTAATAATATTCTTTTCTTATATTTTTGTTCTTAATATATTCCTCTCTCTACTGTGATCTTTTGTTTCTTATTTACAATTATTTTTTTATTTCTCTTCCATATAATAATATATTCTTTGTTCATCTCCAATTTCTCATTTTCTTAATTTTTGGTATTTTCTTCCTTTATTCTCATCCCTTTTTCATATTTCTTCATTTTATGGTTATTTTTTTTATTTGGATTATTTTTATTCATTCATCCTCATCCCTATATTTTTATTTCCCATTTTCTTATTATCTTTCACGTTTTCCTTTATCTCATATTTCTTCACATTTTGATTATAAATATGTACAATATTTTCAATTTTTCTTATTTTTATACATATTTTCTTGTATAAATTGAATTTAAAATAAATATCATTTTTATAACTTATTTTATTTTATGGAATCATCACATAGTGTTTCTATTTGCTCTTGCATTATATGTCAATTTCCTTATAAGTATTTTATTTATGATGGTAATAACCCAAGATTCAACCAAATGCTAGAATTGTATTCTTGCCTTTGCTTTTGATTTCTTTTTACAATGCTAATTTTGGCAAAATAAGCAATAATTTATAATATTGGATTAATCCATCCAAGGTACAAAATTCATATTTTGAAGGCTAATTTGATGGGAAATTCATGTTATAAATTAAGGGCTTATACATGCCTAAATAAGTTGTTTTCCAAAATTCTCCATAAATAAGTTGTTTTTAATTGATTTTCCAAAAGTTTTCTTATTTTGTTTCAAAGATTGTTTTTAAAGCAGAATTGCAAATATTTTCAAATTTTTACTTTTTTATATTTTTCAATAAATGGTCTGAAATCTTGATAAATAAAGCTACAAAGAGGAGGTGTTCTTAAAAGTGTTAGTCATTCTTATCCTTATCCTCTTTATTTTTGTTTATGTCTTATTTTCTTTTCTTTTTAACTTGATATGTTTAAAATTGCATGCTTAGGGATGTTTAAAGTATGAATATCATGATTATGTCGTAATAGTGTGATGTTGTTGTATTCTTTCCATGTTTAATAATAACCATGCATATAATGCCCATGCATCATGATTTGCCATGATCATGCATTATAACATGTTCATACATATTATTTATTGTTATTATGTTCTTGTGTATATATTGTGCTTGCATTTGTGTGTAGTAAGTTGATCCAAATTAGTACATATTTCTTGGAAGCACTAAGTTCCATTAGTAAGGCTGACTCTGCTCAACATCCATGTAGTATGGAGATGCCTTAAATACAAAGAGTATGCTCATGTTGACATTGACATCTGAACCCAATGCTTTATCCTACAGGCATACTTCATTCCAAGTGAGGATTGGAGTTTGCCTAGTCCCTAACCAGATAATTTCTCGAGTAATAACGAGTGGCGACTCTCTGTTTCTTATGGCTGGGTTATAGGGTTGTAAGTGCATTTATTCCATCCCTAGGAGCTCTTTTAGTATTTCTCTCACTTGTCCTCTATTTTTAAGTAATAAGACAAATGATTTATGCTTCAAATATTACTGAGTCGAGGCGTTGATGTTAACTCATGACACTATCAGTGAGTAGCTTTTATATGCTTTCCCTAACGACATCCTTAATCCTCTGAACTTAGTTCTAACTAGCCATATCATAGCTATTACTATAGCTAATACAGTAAATAAGTCTATTTTGTGAACCTTTGCACTTCCATTCTCTATGGAAGAGCCTTTGTAGAGTGATGTGTGCTAACCACAAGTATATGGATTACTCAAGTAATATAGTGGTAGAGTAGAGTATCGTTCCCATGGAGATTAGTTTGTCAAGTATTAATTTACTTAGTTAAGTACTTGTTAAAACAAATCAATTAAATTTATGAAAAGGAATTAAACCAAACTTAATAAAAACAAATACAAAACTAATTCAAATTAACTTATGAAAATAATTAATGCAATGCAATGTACTAGAACTTTTCCTTTCACTTGGATCCTTTGTAAATTTAATTATCCTAACCTAACCAAGAATTATGCATATGATGCTACCGTTTAATTTCTTGTAACTCTTTCTTAAATAATTATAAGGATGTTTAGTTAATTCAATTATTAAATAAAACTTGTGGATTGTCACCTTGCTTTAAATTAATAAATCCTTAACTAAACTTAAGCATAAAAGGTAAATATACAATTAATACTAACATTCAATAAGTATATCTACTCATAATTGAAGTTAATAGACTTTATTTTGGGTCATTAAGTGTTAATCTCCTCTCAGTCTCGAAATATTTTAATGTTAAAGTAATTCAATTATAAACAACAAACACCTAAGCATACATTATCTTTAAATCTCAATATACTTAACATATGCAAATATAAATACTAAATTGAAAAGCACAATATTAAGCACAAAGACAAAATTCATATACAAATGAAGATTAATATAAATAAAGGTTTTAAGACATCACTAAGATAACTTTAGCACAAAAGATGTTTAGCTACTCATGCTAATGAACACAAGTACACAGTTCACGAAAGTTCTTACATAAATCATAAAAGAATATAAGAAAAAGAAAAGAAAGTTCCTAATCTTATCTTGAAGCCCTTGAATACTTGAACTACACAATTGAATCTTGCAATATAATGAATGAATATTTTTAGTGCTTTTGAATGCAAAAGAATGATATTGAATGATTGGAATATAATCTAGATGATATTTTCCACATCCAAAAAGTCCTTTATATAGGCATAGCTCATTCTTGTTGAAATAGGAAGTGAATTGGCCTTGAAAATTTGAACCCCAGTCAAAGTAGGATGACTAGTAACTGCCTTGAAGGTTTGTGTAATGATTGTTACTCTTGCTTGATTACAATTCGTCATGATTATGAAGGATGCAGTAATGGCCACGCGGTTTTCATTGCTAAAATTACATGCATGCAGACCCTAGGTAATGACGGTTATTGAAGGTGTAAAGCTCATAACAAAATATATTCTTCTTTTCTTTGCTTGATTAGGCTTCTTTTAATCTTTACTTTTTTTTTTATTCAAACTCTTAAGTCCTTAAACCTAATGAAACATGAAAAAACACATTAAATGCATTTAGAATCCTCATGAAACATATCCTAATATAAAAACAAACTTAAACTTATCCTATTTCTCTATGAATTATGCAAAACCTAATAAAATTACTAAATAAAACTTTAATTCTATATAAAATGCATATTTACAACCTAAAATCCTAAATTAACATATTTGAATCATTATTTATCAAATTAATGTACCATAATAAGTAAAATTAGGTAAATATTAACTTAAAATATTGGTAAATTATGAATTTATCAGTGAGTTACAACTTTACAAAATTATGGAATTAGTATAAACATGAATGGTGTGTATGTATATCATGTCTCTATAAAATAGCAGGGTGAGCATGCACACATCATTATGCATGAAAATCGCCTTGTTAATTTATGTACAATGGCTATAGAAGAATGTCGGTTAAAAAATATATGTAAATGTATAAATGTAAAAGCTATACAAGCAAAATAAATAAATGGATTAGTATTTTATGCATGAGGAACAAACAAATCACAAGCAATTGTTTCATTCCAACCTTATTTCGCCACAAGGTATCTTCTTTACTATTTTTAGATGGACTTTAATCCGTAGTCAATAGAGGACATTGGATTCACACTTCAACTGGGTGGCGTCAATTCTGCTAAAAAAGAAACATGTGGTAAATTAAGGAAGGATAAATTGCACAAATGGTGTTTGAAATTTTTAATTTTTGCTACTTTTGTGGTTATACTTTTTTATTATGCAATCTAGTATTTGAACTCATTAATTTTGTATCATTTTAGTGCTTCTGGATAATTAACCATGGCCTGAGTGCCATGTCAGCTCATGTGGGACCTATAATTTGTCAAGTTGCATGCCACTTAATAATTTATGTGTACATATCATGTTATTTACCTAAAATGCCCTTCATTCTTCTCTTAGATTAGGGATTTAAATTGTTAAAAAGATAAAAGATAAGAGAAGAAGAAGAAATTGACGAGAGAGAGGAAGAAGAAGAAGAAAATAAGAATTGGACGTTGAGACTTCTATTGTCAATACAAGATTGTGAACTAATTAATTTCTAGACCAAATCCTGCATCTAAACACTTTCTTCTTTGTTTTCTTCTTTTTCTTTTTCTTATTATGATTATAATTGTAATTATCAATCAACAATTAAAACATAACCCACTACTACTACTATTACCTCCTTTTCTCCTCTCACTTCTACTTCATTACAAGGTATTGAATCCCAGGATACCCATAAAAAAGATGTGTTCTTTGTCTCTCGAACATTTTTTTCTTCTTCTATTTCTATGATAATCCTAGGCCATCTATCCTCTTCAAAATCAGCTCAAGGGTATTTTTTTTAATTCAATATTGTTTTTATTCAATTAATTTATATTATGTTAGTTTTTTTAATTACTTTTATGGGTTTTGGATATGGGTCTTGATCTTGGGTTCTTTTTCATGGGTGTAGATCTTTGTAAAAATTTAGTTAATGCGTTCTCTACTAGGTTGGTTGATAAAAATAATGTCTTTGAGTGGAGTGTTACTATTATTAGACCACTTGATATGCTTTAATGTATTTTTTTTTATCATTTTTAGTTTAAGATTACTTATTTTTATTGATTTATTATTGATTTGATTTGAGTGGGTGTTTGCTATTGATAATAATCTTGTTTATTTGACTAATTTTATTGGATTGGATTAAGTGAAAGGGTTAAATTATTAGATGTTTGGATTTATGGAATTCAATCACTTAGATTTGGAATTTAGTTTAAAAGTGGATGGCATTATGGTTCTTTTCCTTTTAAGTATTTCGGTATAATCAAGAAGTTCATATTGGTTTAGTGTTTTGGATTGGTGTGGCTTCTTCAATTTGGTTTGTATTTTTTTAGTATCATTTCTGAAGATGGGTTTTGGTCTTTAAAAGCTGAAGATAAGCTAAACTAAGAGATCCTTGTCATGTACAATCATTAAAGGTATTTTAGATATTCACTATCAATTGTACATGTTGGCTATAATGTGGCAAGTTTTTTCAAAGAGTGTGCCCACATGTGCACAGTCAACACTCGGGCCACCAATGACCGGACAAATGCACTCAATTGAAATAATATTAATGAGTTCAAACACTTGATTTAAAAAAAAAAAATCCAACCACTAAAATAGTAAAGATTGAAAAGTTCACACACTAATTGTGTAATTTTTCCATTAAGGAATAATCCTTGTATGATTTCATGATGTCCATGTGTTATTAATCAATACAGCTAACACATCTCTGGTGACTTCTGGTCCTCATAGTCCATATATGCCTATCTGTATAGTGATTACGAGCGAGAAAAGAAATCTAGTCATGTGTTTTTGTATTGACAATTCAACATGTTCACCATAAGTCATGTAAGGTTATCCAAGAGTTAACCATTTATTTCTTTTAGAGCAAACATTCACAATCCAATTAGAATCTCTAATTTCCCTCTAATTTGAAAGAAATAAATAGGCAACTTTCTTAATTTTTCGTACCTAGGGTATCATGCTTAAAGTTTTTGTATAGGCAATAACATTAAGGTATGCGTAAGTATTGTAATTTTCATACGTTAAGCTTATGTAAGGGTCCCAAGTATCCTAATGTATTCTTAATACACGTAGTCTACAAAAAATAGATAGTAAATACCACTAGACAAAAAATATAAGAGAAGTCACATCATTTATAGATTTCAAAGCAAATAGATAAAATCAGAGTAAGGATAACATATAAAGCTAGGTGGTATTCTAGTGGAGATTTTGGGCTTATGATTATAGTTCTCCAAGACTAGATTAGCAAAACCTAACAAATTGGGTTCACAACCCAAGAGAGGTACAAACTACAAACCATACACCTTCCTCCTTGAGTTGAGTGGTGTCAAGGGATCTTATGCATAGTAAGTACACGAGGGTGTAGAGACTATGGTGGAAGTGTGCAAGTATTGTGCCAGAAATTCAATGTGACAAAAACCATATAAGTAAAGCCCATTTCGAAATCATCACTTTGCTCTAACCCCCACATTAGAGTTGCTACTATAAGTGAGCTAGAGGCATCCAAGCATTAAAGTGAAACACAATCGTAACACTGGTAAACTGAATATGCTTTTCAAAAGGGTAGAGTAAAAATTCTTTTAAGAACTTGGAGAAGCCTTGTGTAAGGCGTCGCCACCTAATTGCTTAAGAAATAGGAGATAATCTTGAGACTTAGTAAAAGTCATACCTTAGATAAAGATTCTAAGTTCAAGAAGTTGTTTCAATTTGGCTGCTTTTTTATTAGATAATACCCACTGTATATTTTGCACTACTCTAGTTTGGTATGATAGGATACATGCAAACGCACATCTATAACAAAATAAAGCTAAAATAAAAAAAATTATTTATATGGTTTTCCTCGTATATACACAAAAAAAGAGAAACATGTGAAAAAGTAAATCTAATCCTACAATTTAATAAAACCCTATAAAAGAAAGGTTAGTAATAGCATTCACATCAATGACATCCTCAAAATATAAAAAATAATAGAGTTCCACAAAATTATAGAAAATAACAGAATAATAATGAGACATCCCAAAAATAGCAAACAAGGCATTCTATAAAAAAATCTAACCTAAAGCTAACAAGATGACTAAAATAGCCTAGTAAATAATGAAACAATCATGAAAACATCAAAAAAGGATAAGCATAAAGCAAATTTGAATTCGAGCACTGTAAATATCAACAAAAATGAGCAAATCCATAATCAAATAATAGAGATGAATAAAGATACAAAATTTATATACAAATAATGCACTAAAGATGTAAGTCTTATGAGAAAAGTTGCAGCTTTACATAGAACTAGTAAAAAAACTAAAATTAAGTTGGAATGATAAAAATAGTGAAAATATAAGTTCCATGATAGAAAGGGTGCTAATAATGTGATGCTAAACTAACAAACAAATGCCAATTTTACATTAAAAACATGTTAAAGATGCAAACAAATACCAATTTACATTGAAAACATGTTAAGATGCAAACTTTACGATAAAAGTGCAATGCTAGATGTTAAAGTGGAAACTTTATATCCTTCGCACATGTGGATAATAACTCACACACATAAAACCCACTTAAAATGCACAAAATTAACAAAATAATGAAAAAGATGCAAGCTTTACAATGAAATATGCCAAAAATGCTTATTTAAAGTAAAAATGCAATTTTTATGCTAAAAATATAGTTTTCATACTAAAAATGGAACTTTAAAATCTAGGCATGTGCAAAAAAGATGTATCAAAGCACGATAAAACATCGATTCAATCAAAAGTATTGTAGAGCATGAAAAATTGCTAAATTTCACCACACAAGATTACAAAAAAATTCCAACACAATTATCAAGATTACACTAGCCCACAATTATAAAAATAAAAGAAAAGAAGGACTAGAAATAGAGAATGCAATGATATAAAATAAACATGTAGAATACAATTGGGTCCTCATAATACTTGACTTATTTTAAAGAGATAGGAAGCAATTTTTGCTTTGAAATATTTTAAAACAAGTCATCCTCATCATTTCAAGGCAAAAAAGGATATAAAAATGCAAACCTTTACGTATCGTAGCACACTTTGACTAATATAAGGATGGGTTTAGCATCAAAATGGGTCTAAAAATTCTAAAGAATAAAAAAGGAGTTGTTTAAAGTCTAGATGGGTATCTCAAGTCTTTAACCTAACAGAGCAACGACATAGGTGTCAAAAAGGCCTACCTAAAATATAAAAATGAAGGGTATTTATAGGCAAGCACCTTTGTCGAGGCAACCCATGTGTGTGGGTAATCCTTGCCTGACAATGGGTATGCCTTTTTGAGGTCGTGGAGCCACTTTGAAGCTCCTCAAATTGTTTAGGCATATGGATGAGGTCAAAATTTTCACCTTTAAGGTGTTTGAAGTACAAAAAAGTGTTATTTTAAAGTGCTAAAGGGGCTTTGATGTGCATCTTGCATCTTTTGCATTGAAAAGGTTTCATCATAGGACTATAATAATGGAAAGTTAAATTTTGGGGTATAACACTATGGTTTTGAATTCATTAGTTTCAATCTAATTATACTATTCAATAACTCCTCCCTATTTGCTCTACGTGGGGCACTATACACTAAAGTGACATAGATCCATATTGGGTTAATATTTCAATACATGTAATGTACAAAATTAGCTAAATGATTAAAATTTTAAACTTGATATTCTTTACACCATAGTGCTAATCCACATAATTAACCTTATGCTGAAAGCATTTGCTTTATTATTTTGTATAGTCTCTGAATTTGTTTTTTTAGCCAAAAAATCAAAATTTCGGTTGTGAGCATGACAAAGTTCATAAATATTTTTGAACTATTAAGGACTATCCAAATCCTTAACAATTTCATGATATGAGATTCATGGCTCCCTGGTGGCTTTCGGCAAGCCACTACTTCTAAGTTATATATATATATATATGCTTGTCTTTTCTATGATCTTATTCTTATTTGATAAAATGGTCATTGCTTCCTTATTCAAAATCTCAATTTTATTTTTTTCTTTATTTGCACTTTAGCCATTTGTTTTATTTCTTTTCTTTATTATGAAAATAATTCTTTATTTTTAGTCATAGTTATTCCTTAGTAAGCCTGGACTCTTTTAGTTTTGAATAGCCTTGATCTAAAGATAAGGAATAGCTAAAGGCTAATTGATCCTTAATTGTAAGCCTTTAACTGTAAATACTTGATGTTGTTATTTACCTTTTTTCTCTACCATAAAAGAGCGATACTAATGCATCAAAAAGGTTGACCTCTGCTATTACTAACTGAGCTTTTTTTTGTTATAGATTCCTTATCCTCCATCTTCACTTCATAAAATATTATCCTTTTCTACCAGTAAAAAAGGTAGTGTTAAAAAATATTCTCTTATTAAGCTGTAACCTATATCTTGTTGTGAATATGTTCATAACCTACTTGTATATTTATAACAATATAGGCCTTTTGAACTAGCCCTTCATTAAATTCCAACCTTAGCTCACTTGTATATTTATAACAATATAGGCCTTTTGAACTAGCCCTTCATTAAAATCCAACCTTAGTCCACCATACGGATTCTAGACCCATTATAAATGCTGAGTTGACATGTTTTTTTACTGAAGTATTCAGTGGTGCATTAAATGAATAAGATCCTTGCCCATCTTAAGTCTTTAAATTTTTGTTTCTTTTGCTATTGTGTGAAAACCAAAAAAAAAAAAAGAAAACTAATAAATAAATAGACAATTATCCTTTCACATGCCTATTCTTATTGCATGCTTCCACCTAATTGTACTATTTGTTGCTTACTTGCACCAAAGGGTACTAATTTTTTATAACTTCTTTGAAGATGAGACTTTTTTACTTTAATCATCGCACCTTCATCTTGAAGACTCCAAACTACCTTCTTTCCATGATAAACTTTAGAGGAATATACTATAATTTCTTTTTCTTTATTGGAGGATGCTCATAAATCCTTTTGAGAAGACTGACTACCTCAGAAAGATGGAATATATAATCTAAAAGAAATAATATCTCATCCATGCACCAAACTTAAGCATATTAAGATCATAAGTGTAAATATCATCACTTTTAATAATTTTATAGGAGTTAATAACTTTGCCTAAAAACCTATAATAAAAATAAAATTAGTAAGTCCTTTATATTTTATCTCATACTATTTAAATTCATTATCAAATTCTTTTATTCCAGAATCTAGTTGGAAGAGGCTTATTAACGTCCACTAACTCCTTCAATCTAAAACGAGCATCCACATGTGAAATTAACTTCTAATAGACCAATAAAAAACATGCCTATTCTTTTTACATTTTCTTCACCATTTGATTGGGAGGAATACTAAAGACCTAGATCCACAATGGAGATTTGAAAAAATTTATTTGTCCAAAAGATGAATGATATAGGCATGAAGTTTCTAATGAAGCTTTAATATTAGTGATATTGATATATTTTTGAGAAAGAACTGACCTTGGTAAGACATATTCTGAGCTTAAACCTATAGTTGATTAAGTTAGATAAGAGGTTCATTGTACTTTAACCTTTCTTTCTTAGAAATAAGATTCAAAGTCTCTTATGAGTAAGTGGTAAAAGGTGTGGATATCCAGATGTGAAGAGTAGGGTTCAAACCCCCATACCCCATTACTCTTTTCCTTATGGTGAAAAATTAAACCATTTCAATTAAATAAAAAAATAGATTCAAAAGATTTGAATCTCTATCCATACTAAAAAAGAAATTTTCCAAGAGAAAAGGTGAGGTGAAACCGGTTTAGAACAGGTTGATAGTGATAATAGAGAGAGCTTGTATAATAAAAGCGATAGCAATCTAAAATGACCCAACAATATTCTTTTAACTGAGAAATTCTTTTCATCTTCAAGATAATTAAAGTCTATAGGTTCATTAGGTAATTAATGCTAATTATATATTTCACATATTTTAATAACCATCTTAGGACAATATGGAGACCCAATTCCTAGAGGAAAGCTAAGGGCTTGTTTAGTTTTTTAAAACAAGACTTGTTTTTTAGAATTTTTTTTCAAAGAAAACTAGAAAATAGTATTTATTATTCAGTTGTGATATTTTCTAATTTAGAAATTGAAAAACTATTTTCTAAATGTTTCAAATTATAAAAAGCTTTAGAAAACTAATAAAAAATATTTTTCAAGTTTTTCAATTAATATTTTGACATTATTA
>CATIWM010139018.1:0-19344 GCA_949671775.1 Mallotus repandus
ACTATACATATTAAATAAATAAATAAATATATATATATATATATATATATATATACTCTCTTAATAAAAATAATAAAATAAAATTATTACCAATAACTTATTAAATTATATTTAATTAAATTATAATTATAATTTATTAAAATTATTTAATTAATTATTTTAAAATTTATATTATTTATAGTTCGTACAAAACATGTATTTATGAATTAATTTTTATTTAATTTAGAAAACAGTCTCATATTATATAGTACATTATATTTAGATTATTTAATTTTATATCAATTAAAAGAATAAAATTAAAACGATAGGAAAGAGATTGATAACATTGATGAACAACCGAATAAGGTAAGTGGCAGCTTTTGTTTAGTCTATTGTGGTGCTATTTGCATTGGGAAGGACTAATTCGAGTGCTTTTGCTTTTGATGGTTGTCAAATATAGATTCCTCCAACGAAGATCAAGTGGGGAAAACAGTGGCCATCATCGTTGGTGTAGTGGCAGGTTTAGCTGTTCTAATCGTTCTACTCTCATTTTGCCGGAAAGCAACCGGTGAATTTCTCTTTTTTTTTTTTTTTAATTATTATTGATAGCAACTTAATTACCAAGAAAATTAAGGCCATTACTGATATTAACGGTTTCTTCCTTCCTTGCATGCAGGTTAAAATGGTAGCTAGCTAGCTAGCTAGGGAGATATTAGTCATAATGCAAATTAATTAAAGGTCCTAAGCTGTTTGTCCTTAATTATTAATATTTTATATTGTTGTGACACATTTTATTCTGATTTTGTCCGATTACAATAGACAAAGTTTTTGCACAAAAAGAAGTGCGGGTCTCTTATATCATCTTTTGTGATAAAATGGACTAACTTTTATTTTTTTAATATTCAAAAAATTGATAGAATTCAGAATAATTATATTTATTTGTCACCGATATTAAACTACTATGGTACTGTTTATGAAAAAAAAAAAAAGAACTTGCAGATAAAAGTGATCCTATAGTTTAGCCACAAATTCTTTAGGCATGCACCTAACTAAAGCTCTTAGAGACTAGCACACCTTCATTACATTGGGTGGAATCGGCACCATTAATTGTTTAATATAGCCTCAAAGGTTGATAATCTTCTCTGGCTATTTGTTTGTACAGTTCTTAATTAATGTCCATCCCCTCCATAGATGTTTTAATTGATGGGGGGTCTGGTTCGAAGAAAAACCTTTAGCTAGGTAGGAAGGCCATGAGTTATATATAAACCCAAATTCCCCATACTAGGAATTAACAAATAGACATTAACCGAAAAAATTGGAGACTTTTACTTCTATTTAAAATATTAGTAATAACATTATTTTAGATTTCTCAGTAAAAATATAATGAATCCAAATATCATATCTCAAAATAAATGCAATTGAACCGAGACATCTTAGTCTTGGTGGTTGGGCACTCACCAAAATAATGCTGTGGTGTTTGTTCAAACCCGATCAATCCCATTCCCTCTAACAGACTAACATCTTCGGTTAAAAGAAAAATTATTGCAATTGGGCCAAAACAGATTTTTGTAGAGAGATGGGGCTAAAATAAAGTCCAAGGACAACGTGGGAGCGCAGCAAAAGACAGCCCAACAATATTCAAATATCAAATCCCAATAATTTTCCTTTTCTATTAATTGATTTCTCAACATTTGTTTGGAATTTAGTCGTTAAGAAACAAATATTGGGAATAATTTACCTATTTCGGATAAGTTTTATTATTATTTAAATGAAAAGATGAAGCAATGGGTAATGTTGATAGATACTTAATTAATTATCAAGAAAATCACAGTGATTGTTGATATGATGGCCTCACAGCATGCAGACTAAGAAGGTTCTAAAAATGTTAATTATCAATATTGTTATTACTGCAAGTTGTTGGAGCAGATTTGTGTTCTGAAATGTGTTGTCCATTAAAAGAATTATTGGACCTTATCCTCTGTTGCAGAGTAGCCACTAATAAGCGAACATATCAAGAAATGCTTCCGCAGTCCAACAATACTTAAGAAATATATATACAGTAATTTTATTTTTTTTATCAGCATTAAATTGATCTAATGGCAGTAGTTATTGATAAAACAAAAGTAACTTTTAAAAAATTAAAATAATTGTACATATGTGTACATCAGTTGAATTTAAACGGATCATATTTAAATTTTTTTAAATAATTAAAAATTAAATCATTTTAAAACACATTTAATAAAAAATTTTATGGTTATTTTATTTTTAAATACTTTAATTTTACTTTACTTTCATTACCACAAAATATTATTTTTTATAATCTAACAGTCATTATTGAAAACGTGAATTTTAGTAACTATAAAATGCACTGTATTAAATTAATTTTCAGATAACCTACTAAATAATAAAAAAAAATAAAATTGCGTGTGTCTTCTCTCGTTGGGAGTGCCGGTTCGATTGCTGTTACAAATGCATAACACCTTACCAACTATTCTATTACTTTCCTCACCCCTATCCGTGGAAAAGAAAAAAAAAAAAAAAACTCCAGATCATGTAAACAACAAATCTCATAAATCACTATTCTTCAACATTATTATTTGAAGCAAAATATCTAAATCTGGGCTTTTCCCTGAACTTAAAAAAAAAAAAAAAAAAAAAAAAAAAAACATTGGCATTAACAACACCCTAAAACCAGGTCGAACACTTTGCAGATTGGCAAAACAAGTCTAATCCATTAGTGGTAGCCTGTTCCGCATTCAAAGCCTTGGCCTTAATTGTAGCCATTAACTTGCCTAACTTCTTCCTTTTCAACTCATCAAATTCATCAACACAAGTCGAAGCGTCGGTTAAAGCAGTGCTCAAATAATTCTGAATGTTAGATACACGGCAAGCACTGTCGCAATTCTCATAACCCTTCTTTCGGCCTCCCATTTCCATGCGATGGAGCTCTATAATTGACAGGTTAAGATTATCCAACCCGTCGCTCAGTACTTCTAAACAATCTTCTACTAGTTGATGATCCCTCTTCCCTTTAACTGCTTTCAGTTTGGTGGACGCTTTCTTGATGAATGATCTCGTTATTTGGACCCTGTACAGACTCACTAATAAGGCGGCTTTGGCGATCTTTTTTGGGTTTTGCGTCATGGATTGTGGAAAGATGGATAGGTATTGGACACACAGAGTTGGATAGGTAGTGTTCTTGCAAGACTTGTAGATATTTGTAGCCCTTGCATGCGTTCTGTCGACGGTGAACGATTCCGCGAGACCTGAAATGCAGAAGATGAAGAGAAGAACAAGAAATAGCGGCGAAAGGGTGAAGTTGGGCATTTTTCAAGATCAAGAGAAGAGAAAGGTATCAAATAAAAAATGCCCTCGTTAGTCGGTGGCTTTATATATATACACGCACGCGCGAAGGCACTGTCGGTTCAGTGTTTGATTTTTTTTTTCTTTTTTGTGGGTGTTGTTTAAGTCACTGTTATGATGAAGGATGTCACAATTAAAAATGGGATTCTGATGCCTTTAAATTAATCCCTCAAACAGACAAATCGGACAGTAGAATATCTTTAATAACAAAAAAAAATCATGCTTATCTTGTCACTTCAGAAAAGCATCACATAAAAAAAAATTTTAAACAAAAAAAAAGAAAAATTTTTGTTTGAATATATTATATCCAACCATCATATTTGTAAAATTCAAGTACGTATTTTAATTTTATTAGTTAAGAATAAAACACTTAATATATATATCAAATATTTATCAGTTTGACAAGAATTTAAAAAAAAAAAACATTTTGATTGTCATTTAATATAAGTTATGGTAGATGGATTTGGGCCAAATCGATGTTGCCCGGCCATTAAAGACCCTGTGGTCTGCTCAACATCAAGAGTTAACTAATATGTACATTTCTTATTGTCTTCTGAATTGGCATTAAGCTCAAGCCAACAGCCCCTTACAGCAGGAGCCAAGAAACGCCATTGCATCATCCTCAATTTGAAGCAGCTGTGTGTTCCCCACTGTTGAGCAGATTTAAAAACATGCCCTTGCCAGCAAGTCTTTGGATCTCTCTGTCTCATATCGACAATGGAAGTGGGACAACTACCGTAGCGGAAAGTAATTAATATGATGGACTAGTACCATTGAGTTAACTCTACCACTAGTTTCATAATATCCTCTGCTCCAATAAATGTCAAGCCCCACAACAACTACCATTGAAATGCACCACTAGTAGCATCGAAGTTATCATGTCACAATTCCCTGCCTTAAGAAACTTCATATACTTCCTAGTCTTGGATTTCGTTAGTAAGTTTTAGGCCTTGCAGTGGAGAGAGCCCTGTGTAGGGCTAGCCTATTGGACCCTCAATTTAAGTTCATTCACTCAAAAATTCAGCATGAAAATTGGGCCTTTTTACCCATTAGAACCTCCATGGTTAGCAAAGCAAATGAATTTTTTTGCAACGCAAATGAATTCGTCCAGTTGTCTCAATCTTCTAGAATATAATCTTAAAAAAAATGCTCACAAAAACTTTACTCTAACTCGGATAACGTTGTCATAGTTCATTTGACTTTTCTAGTAAGTTAAAGAAGAGTTATTTTCCCAAATTTATTTTAACCAAGTGATCATTGTCTGCGTTGTCGTAAAATCAAATTGAAAAATATGTTAACTGTATTATATGTTATGACCAAGCTAATATATTGATGGATGATTGAACACGTTATTTAAACGGTCAGTGATGAAAATTGATGATGTTTTATGCGTAGTAAAATGTCAACGAATATTGATACTTTAACTAAACTGAAATAAAATGTTCTGATGATCTTAAGAATGTCTCAAACAAGCAACATTATAATAAGAATAACATCAATTTCCGTACATCATTAGTACAAAAACGAAAGAATTAAACAAAAAATTTCAGTATTTTTGTTCAATCATACAGTTTCAAGAAAGCAAAATTAACAATAAAATACCCATAATGGACCTGTTATTTTCTTAATTTCTTTGGCAATTTTGAATTTATTTTTGTGCCAGAAAGAACTCAATTATGGACATATATTATATGGACACCTGAAAATGACGATTTATACCTTCAAAAGAATCACAGAGAATTATTTAAAGGCCAGGAGTGAAAGGAACATTAGTGCCTGGCAACCAAGAATTTCCTGAAATGAAATTCCCGACTGTGAACTGGGATGCCTCGGTTGAACTGGTTATGACACGGTAGCCTTTCCAGTTAACTCTGTTAGCGGTGGATGAGCCAGGGCCAGTGTTCATGTACTCTCCGTAGTATAAAGTGTTAAGAGCGAAATTACCACTCCATTCCATCCAGCCTGCTGGGTCAATCAAGCTATCAAGGAATGTTTTCATGAAAACAGTCCTTGAATATTCTTTCCAGGGCCTGCCCAGATACGTCTTGACCGAGCTCTGAACTGGCCTTAAATCAGTTGCTGCTGTAATTCTAGAATTATGGATGGAAATTCCAGTATTTTGGTTAGGATCTGTCCTGCCTTGAGCAGTAATAGTGTTGGTTTTGTTTGGAGGGTTGCGTGGAAAGATGTTGCAGTTCTGTAAAACAACTGCAGCATTACCAAATATGAAGTCCACTGTTCCGTATATGTCACATTCTCTGTAGAATTGTCTCTGAGAATGGACGTATAGAGTGTCTTGATATCCTTCAAAGCTGCATTTGTAGAACACTGAGAGATCTGCGCCTGACCGTAGAGCTACTGCCTGGTGGTTTTGGGGACCGGCCGTGTTTCTAAAAGTCATGTCCCGAGCCATAAATCCATCTCCAACGACAGCTGAAATTCATATAATACCAAAATTATTCATACGCCACGGTTCATCATCATATAATTAATTATATAAAAGCAAATAAAAAAGTTGCAAGTCGTTTTAATGCTAAAAAATAAGTATGTGACTTTTTTGTTCGGAGCAAAAAGTCTATAAGAACCGTTGATATGTTTGTGTTGTAAATGTCATTACTTGCTTTTAAAGCAATCAAATTTCAATTGCCACCCAATTAAAGTCAAGGACCCAGCCATAGTTTATATATAATAGTGTGGTCATAAGGATGACAAACATATTTTTGATCATTTAATAATTTTGAATGACATGCAAAACTAAATGTCTCGTCCAAAGACTAATATATATATATATATATACGCATTGCAACCATTCAATCTTTACCATGAATTGAAACGTTTGCACTTCGATCATATATATATATATATACACATACCTTTTACTTCACATATTTCAATAATCTGTTATGTTAGCAAAGAAAAAATTGCTAAAAAAAAAATTAGAGTTGAAATTTACTTACCAAAGGTAGCTGAGTTAAAAGTTGTAGAGCCGCCTCCGACACTTTTACTTCCTGTCACAATAGTTTTCCCAATACCATCACCCACGAACATAAGATTTTCCAGTTTAGTTCCTATCTCAACGTTTTCGCTATATACCCCTGCCTTCACATATATTATGAATCTTCCAGTTCCTGACCTCTTTGATGCTGCACCAACTGCTTCCTTAATTGTCTTGAAATTTCCTGACCCGTCTTTTGCCACTACGATGTTTGCTTGAGAAGCTGGTGACGTCGTTTGCAAGAGCTTTCGATCACCCGGTTTGACCCATGTAGGAAGTCCATCTTTGTATTTAGGTTCCTCATATGGTACCTTGTTAATAGCCAAAGTGTTGCTAATTAACTTGGACACATTATTGGACATCAAGGGTAGCACATAGTCAGGCACCCCAAGTTCCATGAACCCGGTCTTGCACGTTTCGAGATTGGTTAAAGCTGTGCTGAGCCATGTTTGTGCTTCAAATTTAGTGCACTTGCTTGTGCTGGTTTTGTTGAGCCAAAGGACGGTATATTCGTAGAGCGCAAGGCAATCTGTCCAAGCAGCCTTTTCATGCTCATTTCTGCACTTTGTGCCCAATGAGTATGTATTTACTTCTGCATGCTTGGCACGCTGTAAGGCCAATTCCATAGAAATTTTGAGAAAATCAGACTCGTGTGTGATGGGAGCGTTGGCTGGATTGTGGCTTAGAAAGTATTCACAGGGTTCTGGGTTGGGCATTTTGCTGCACCAAGTTGTCACATCTTTGTGGCTGTACCCCAAAACTGTCGTGGACAAAAGAAGAGGAGCAAACACAAGTGCTAGCAGAATTCGAAGCTCCATCGAAGAATGTGTCAGCGATGGATTCCAATAGCAAATGTTCTAAAATGGTTTTGTTTAATGAAATGGATGATCGAAAGGAGATAAGGGTTTATGTGAGATTGTGTGTTGTGCCTCAACTTTGGCTCCTTTATATAGGAGTTGTAGTCGTGCATGCTTATAGCAGTTGCATTAGTTAGCTGGTGAAGGGACAAATACTTGCACAACTTTTTTTTTTATTAACTTTATTTTGAATTATTCGTCTTATGAAATTTAATAAATTAATTGCTAGTTTTTTTTGGGATAATGAGGACGAAATTCAATTAATTATTGGCAACTAGTTATTTAACAATTATATATATGTAATGAAAATAAAAATGATAAGGAATATATATCATTGATACATAAAATACTACAAAACATTTTGGTGTTGCATTTGACTCCAAGGCATGAAACGCGTCGTTGACATTTTCTATTCTATCAAGTTAAAAGATTAAAAATGCTTAGATTTCTACTTATGGACGGACTTGATGTATACATAAATGGATAAAAATTTAATATGAACATAATAATTAATGTTATATAGTTTTACTCTTAATTAACATTTTAAATGATACTGTTAAAAATAAATTGATTATGCAGAATAGAAATTTTTTTATCTCATAAATAATTAATAATTGTTGAAATCAATTGATGGGTTGTTTTCTTTTAAACAATTTCATATTTGAACCGTAATAAATGTAATTATATTAAATTAATTATTGGAATATCTTTACCACTTTTATAGTTGTATTTAGATCAAATTGAATTAATCATAATTTAATAAACTTTAAATAATTTTTTATTATATGTATATAGAAAAATCATCTGCCCATATGATGAATGGCATGCTTCACAGTCATTCACCTTTAAGATGGCCCTATATTAAGTAACATAATTTCATCAAACCCATTAACACATATGCAGTCAACAAAGTTTGCTAATTCATTGGGATTAAATATGCTTTGCAAATTGTTCATTAAAACAATGGATTAGTTGATGACTTTTATTAATTCATTCTTCTCAAAAGAAGCAGAATAAACAAATAGCTAGAAGGGTGTAATAATGAAACTAAATAATTTGATTTCTTGTTCCGATTTATTAATTAAATTTTTTAGCAATGACCTTATCTGAATGGTCATAACACAACGAGGGATTATATCCCTTTAATTTCAAGGCAAATTAAGGTGTATATAGGGAAGGAAGGTCGTCTAATACTGTTGTCTAGTTCATTGATGTAATTTTCAGAAAAAAGAGCAAGTGGGATATTAATATTATATATTTAATCCAAGAAAAAGAATATTTAATAAGAAATCCAACAATAAAAATCTAAAATTATATCAATTAAGGGGTTTCCTGGCTCCATCAGTCCTTTGAAAAATGAAAATATATAATATAATAACATATTATTGAGCCCAAAGTTTCTAGCTTATCTGGTTTCCTACTTTTTTCGGTTCTGCTAATCTAATTTTAGACCTTAAAATTCCTTTTGTTTGAAACCACACCTAAAGTCGTACCGTTAGAGGAGGGCTCATCCTATATGATGACTGAATTTTCTACGACTATCTAACTTGCTTACTTATAGAATTAGATCAAGTAATTAATAGAAAAATGATGGAAGCTGGTAATCGTTCGACGGGTGGATCATTTAGATAATTGTTATAAACACATGTCCATTTGTCTGCTATTCTAGAGTTAATTTAATTTTTATTCAACGTAATATTTGAGCTTTAATTTGCACTTTTGTATATTACAAGCATCATGCAATTTGTACAAATTTCACCATTTCAACAGAAAAAAAAAAAGAAATTTAGTTTTTTTGGTACTAAAAATATAAGTGAGATTTTATCTATATTTGAAGTATTGCACTCATTGAATAGTTGAGTATTCATATTTAACAGATAAAATTATAAAATATATGTGTGCATCAGACACATATTTTAAATTTAATCATTGAATATAATACATTTAAATAAATACTTTATCTGTTTCTACATAATTATCATTTTAAAAGTCTAATTTTGTTCTAAAATAATTATCGTTTTAAATTATTAATGCATTTTAACTAATTTTTTTCCTATTTCACCATTATTTAATGTAAAAGAATTAATTGAATAGATATTTACTCATTTTGAAACTCTTTATAAAGCTAATAATTATTAAAAGAGTAGCATAATATTTTATACATATATTAAATATATTCTTTAATCTTTGTGAAGAAACCTTAGACGACAATTATTTAGAAATATATGGAGTAAAAGTTTTTCAATAAATATATACAATTTTTCAAGTTGGAAAGCTTCAAATATTGGTAACCACAACAGAAATTGAGAATATATATAAATTAAATTGGAAACATTAATTAGTACTTCAATAAATAAAAAAAGATGAAAACCCATTTTTAAGATAAAATTAAAATTAGTTTAGTTTTTTGATTAAAAACAAATGTGAATTAATCCTTTTTAAGATGAATTCTCTTGCTTTATTCCATTGTTAGGTATGCATCATTGCCAACATCCTCTATAAATACTCTATTTATTGTATAGAAAGATTATTCTCCTTACAAGGAAAATGTCGTTCAAGACGTACTAATTAAGAATTAAGAAAATCTAAGGAGGAATATAGCTGTTTGTATAATCTGAAACATGAATACAAGTATTATTATTTTCCAAACTAATTCTGTTGTGATTTAAATAAAACACAGTATCTTCTGTAATTTAGTTATATATCACCTCAATCACAATATGGGGCCAGGCAAGCCATGTTATGTTTGTGTCTCCTGCCTCTGGGTAACATTTCTGGACATATATAACGTCCTGAAGAAGACTTGAAAATCGTAAACACAAATATATATGAATATTCAAATTACACTTATATTAAATAAATCATGAAATTTCACAGGTTTAGCTCCATATACAAAGGCTACAAGGCTATAAAAATAAATTTTTAAGGAAGCTATATATATTGAAAATATAAAATTTTCAGAAATAATTAAAGAATTTTGAAATTTTAGTTATATGAGCAAAGAAAACAAAAATTAGATGGCTAATGACCTTCACCATTTCTTAACTCATAATTCCTTTTTCTTTCTTTTCTGTCTAAACTGCCTAATTTCTACTGTTGTTGAATGACATGAAGACCTTTATTTACTCTTCTATAAATTATGATTTATTCTATGTTATTTCTCTTACATAACAACGTAGTAGTATTGGAAGGTGCGACTGGATCACCTCTTTTCAGAAAGAGATAATACTGGTTGGGTATTTTGATTTGACACTGCTTCACACTCAATTTCTATTCGTTTTAAGAACTTGATTTAATAAATTTACAAATTTAGAAATTCATTAATGCAAGCAGCTAAAGCAGGGGCATATTGTATGTATCATTTATTTATATGTATCTTCAAATTTTAGTTCTTTAAGATTCTATTCATCCATCAAATAACAGATTTTTCTTTTTATAAATCATATATATTAAAATTTATTAAATTTTAACTGATTCCATTTAAATAGATAGAATTACAATATTTTTTTTTTTTATCAATACATGCATGCCTAATGTATGGTTGTCATTCTACAGCTGGAATGGCATTCTCAGGGAAGGATGATAAATTGTGTTGATGAAAATATCTATAGAAACACTGGATTATTTTAATTATTAATAACAACATATATAGAAATAGTCAGTTGGAACATGTCTTCCAATTTAATTTACATTAAAAGATCATGTCTTCTCATTTGTTAACATAACCATGGATTCTTAAATATTACAACTTGCTATATCCATTTCAAAAGCAAATAATATATACATATATATATATATATGTATATATATATGGTAGTCATAATACATACATGACCCTTATATTTGCTATTTTTTGTCAGTTTAATATCTTAACTTATAATTTTGCTATTTTGACACCTAAATTTGACTAAAATACACTAGTTTGCCTATATGATATTATCCATTGACAATATCAAATATTGTATGTATTTTGCCTATATGATATTTTGACATGTATGTATTACGCCCATATGATATTATCCATTGACAATATCAAACAACATTTTCTTTACTCCCATTTAACAAGGAAATTATATCAATAATGTTCCAATCAATAGCATTGCATGTTGCATATACAATTATTGATTTGTTGTTTGAAATATGCATTGTGTTTTTTTTTTTATGATATTGCTGGAATTTGTCAAATAAAGGATTATTAAATTAATACTAATTAATTAATTATAAATACCAGGAAGGAGTGATTCTCGATGAATTTGTTTGTCCATCAGGTGAAGGTCATGCCTTCCACTTTGCCTTTATATATATAAACTTTGGACATAAATAGCTAAATGGTGTAGATTAAATTTTAATACAAATTAATTATTTCGTATAACAGTCTCAAGGTTCATGAAATTTCAATATATATTTTTGTCATCAATACAACTTTGAACATAAAATAACTAAATTTGAGTCGATTCAAAATGATCTAATGATTTAATGTTAGAAATAGATATTTTTTTTTGGTATATATACTGCTCAGAATTTTTGAATGCATACCAAGTTAATCATTTGGAAAACGTATTCCTAAAAGTAAATTAATGGCCAATTTTGATCAATAATTTTTTTTAAAAATCACTTAATCACGTTGTTTTCATGTAAAATAAACATTACACAACTATATACATATATAGAATACTTATAGTAGGTGTCATTTATGTGATAATAATGAAATGACGCACACAAGTCATCTACCCTGCTCAATTGGGACGTTATACTATGACATTTGAGTACCATCAATTAATTCGACTGAAATTAATTAACTTTTTTTTTTTTTTACTTTAAGAAAAAAAAAGTGTTCAATCTCTCGACTTTTAAAAAAGAAAAGCCATCCTATGGAGGCTTCAAATTTCTATCAAGTGATCCCAAATTTGAACTTTGCTACGTGAAATATTGGAAGAGAAATTAATTCGTAGAAAGTAAAATTTTTCCTGGTCTAAAGTTTCAATATACCCAACAAATCAATCCTAAATTAAATTAGTCAAATTAGTTAATTCATTACAAAAATAAATGAAATCAGTTGAAAGAATTACTATTGCTTAAAAATAACGTCTCGGGTTGAAACTGTGGTATATATATAATCACGTTAAACTAGTTATTTGAAAATTTTTATTATTTTTATAATCTCATTTAAATGACTATATTAATCAAAATTCAATGAAGTCGAAATATTAGTAATTTTTAAAAATAAAAATATATTAAAAAAAATGAAAGACGTATAGCAAGTGTCACAATTATTAATGTCATTATCTTAATCATCATAATTCCAAACGAAATTTGACTTTGCAGCAACGACAAAAGCTATCCAGAAAAAGCCTTCAACTGGCTTAATCATTCAAAACACGATAGCTAGCCAGTCCAGCTCCCCTAGGGCGGACCATGGTTGTATATAATGAATACATGGGGCGTGCATGACCCAAATTGATCGAATTAGTTGTGGTGGTCTCGATTTTGACTAGAAAATTAAACACCTAATCAACACAGGCATTCATTTCACCAATGTTTTTCTTCTTTTTGCTTCATGTCTGCAAAGATCAACTCTGTACGTACTTTTAGAATAGTCAATTATTGTCGTGGGCATATAGATAGCTACCAATTCTGGTGCTATCTAGTGCAATCAAAAGTACTTAAATAACCTTGCTCCATTATATGGGTGGATTAATTCCAATTCCGGATCATCCATATGCATCCTTTAATTCCTAAAGCCTCCTTGATTTAATTTCCTTAATTGCATGGTTAATTAATTTGTATAAATCAATATGAAACTAATTCAATGTTTATTGTCTTGTTTGTGTCATTATGAAGATTATCAATTATTAATCTTGTCATTAATTATCAGAAAGGAAACTTTTGCACAATTACAAATTATTATAATGGCTACGACTGTGTTTGGTATAAATAAATTTCATAAAATTTTATGAAATTCATTTACAAATCCAAATGATGTATGTTTGGTTTAAATAAATTTTATGTGAAATTCATTTGCAATTCTAAATTTTTAAATTTGTAAAATTGATTATAACTAAACCAAATTCTATCAAAATGGTTGGGATTTCTAAATGAATTTCACAAATTTTAAGTTTATACTTTTAAATGACTAAAATACCCCTCCTTGTTTTTATTTTCAAAAATATTTTTATATTTAAAAGGGTATTTTTGACAAAAACTTGAATTTAAGATTTATACCAAATACAATATCACAAAATATGAAATTCATTTGAAATAAACTCTATAAACTATTCATTTGAACCAAACACATTTTATTAATAAAAATTCATTTGAAAATGAATTTTATAAGAAATTTATTTACAAATGAAATGAATTTTTTAGTAGAATTGAACCAAACAAGGGGTACATATATAGATTATTGTTTTAATTTTACATAATCTAAAAGCAAAAAGAGAATATTATAGCTACCAAAATTCTTATTTATATAAGTTTTGTTTAATATTATGGAGATTAATTTTCATTTAATTATATACACCATGAAAAAGAATAGGAATAAACATTATGTCTTATTTAGTAATCACCCAATAATAGGAATGGAATAGTTAACAATAATTGACTATATTATCACACACATATATATAGTTGGTGGTATATAAAACAATCATGGAATAATTAGTTAAATAAGATTATCTATATAAGATTTATGCACTGCTTATAGTTGACATGGACCATTTCTAATGTATATCTATATATGCTTATGATAATACTCTATAATTATCGAATGAGAAATGCATTATCTTCCATCCAATTATATTCTATGTTTTCATCCATTATCCATCAGGCAGCTACTAATTAATTAGTATTTATCATAATTAATCTGACTTCTTGAGTATATTATCATGTTAACATATGCTGCTATTTGGGTATATATTATTTATATATAATTTATATAATAAAATATAAGTTATATTAAATAATATATAAAATAATAAATATATAAATTATATTAGATATTAAATAATTTTTTTTATTTTATTTGGGACAAATGTATACTGCTACCTAGAGACTACTGGGCGCTTTAATTAGCTTAATTGTTCAAAACACGCAATAAGCTACCTCAAAACCAAATCCATGGATTAGTTGGACTTTAAGATTCGATATTACAATGGAAATTTTAATCTCACACTTCATTGTCTCACCCGTAAAAGTTTGATTCTTGCTAGTTATATAGCATCATAATTTTCAAATTAAATCAAAATTGTTTGAATGAGAATTAACTATTAACATTAATATTCTTGCTTAATTAAGTTTTTTTTATCTATATAAAACAAACATAGGCAAAATATGTTAAAAAACTTAATTAAGCACGAATATTAATTTTCTTTTAGCAAATGTGTATCTTGCAAACTATATTTTACTTGAAACAAACTCTTTTTTTTAGTTAATTTAATTATGCGTTATTATTTTTTCTTTTTAACATTGATACGTTACTGTTCTACGTATTAGACTAGTAGTTCAACACGTACCCAAAGCATCATTAATTTCACCCAAGCACCTCACGTCACTTTATTTGCACTCTTGTCCAAGATTTTTTCTTTTTCTTTTTCTCCTTCATTTTTATTAAACGGAAGAAAATGAAATTGCTTGCTAGGCGGCCCCTTGAAAAACATTCTATTTAAGTATTTAATTAATTTATATTAATTGCAAATTAGTGACAAACATACCAATGTATTATTTTCATTCTATTTTTAACTAATTATTTTATCATGAAATGGGTATTGTAGGGGGCAGGATTTAACGTGCACCCAAGTGTTGGCGATCATTGTACTGTGTGGGCTTAGGGCCCATTAGGAAATATGAAATAGGTCTTAACCTTAAACGGAGATGGAGTCGCCACCCGGATAAAAGCCGGGACACACTTATTCGACAACTGGATTTCACGGAGGTTCCCAGAAATCGTCATTAGAGAACGGGTTCGGACACTGGGTACGGGTGTCTGAATGCCCACCTGACCTTGCGATCGGCCTCCATTTGTGTTTCTTGTTTTATTACCTTTAATTATTCAATTGTTTCTTTATTAACATGCAAATTATAATTGCTTTAAATTAATTGTCCAATTTTACATTAAGATCCAAGTTTGCACATTAATCTATGCATTTAAGTCCCAACAATCATCGAAAATAATAATTTACAACCATTCATTCCAAATAAATGGGAAAAAGATTAAGGATTACAATACTTTACTTCGAATAGGAGAGAAATAAACATAAAATATACCAAAAATAAACCCTAATATATAGATAATATGCGGAAAATAAAATAGAAATATACTGAAAATAAACTGTCACAAAACCTCTCAAGAACTAATTAAGGGGATTGATCTCCTATAAATGGAGAATCAGTCCAGATTCCTGCAATAAACAAAATCAGTCTCCCGAAATACAAAAAAATTCTACAAAATAAATCATGAAGTTAGTTCATAGATCAAGTTAAATAAAAATAGCAATAGACTCATAGTTCAAGTTAAATAAAAATAGCAATAGACAAATGTCTCAACATTAATCTAACAGAAATAGAATATAATCATGCATAATGTATTGGAAGTATAGAGAACATGGATATTTAGAGAATCATGCAAAAGATCACAAAAGAACACTTAAGGCAAGGCTACATCGCCCTGTCAGAGTGGCGATCGCCACTCTTGACCAAGAGGTGATCGCCTCTCAGCCAAATTCTACTGCACTATCATATTTGCTTAACTTATACGCAAAGCAGGACAATCACAAACAAGTAGCTAAGATCCCACACAAATGCTAAGTATTCTTAGATCATCATGCTATCAAGATAACACATAATACAAAATAATTAATGACCTAGAGAACAATAAGTGCAGAGAAAAGCAACTATATATAAATCAAGAACTTGAAGATTAAAAATGGAGGTTCTCACTGATTTAATCAAGTTTGATATCCCTAACTTGGCCCTTAGAAGCTGATTGTGGATTAGGACTTCCTACAAATGCAAGAGTTCCTACCCCTCTCTCAAGAACAAGTCTTTTTCTAGCATAAAGCACCTCCTTCTTTTAGAATCTTTCTCCTCTTCTTTTTCTCTGTATTTTTTTTCCAGCTCTCTTCCTTCCTAAGCCCCTCCTGAAAATTGCCAACTCCTTTCTCTCCTCTCCTTCTCCTTTTTTAAGCTCCCAAGACACCACCCACCACCCTACTCTCTTTCCCATCATCACCTTTCCCCTAGCCTTTCTCTTTTTTCTAAAAAAAAAAAACTCTTTTCCCACGTAATTGTTGCAGCGCAAGGTCAGGTGGGGCCACCCTCTTATTGTAATTGTCATGCTGCATTTAATGCAGTAGCAAGTGGACAGTCGAAGAGACGATCCCCTCTTCGAGGAGGCGATCGCCTGTTGACCTTTCTACCTAGGAGGCGATCGCCTTCTGCCGAAGAGGCGACGCCTCTTCGATCCCCAGACTAGGCTTAAAAGTTGGGTTGTGGGCTTGGGCTTAGTTTTGGATTCTAAAATGGTTTTAGGCCTTATTCAAGAAGGATTTTCAGACTTCTCTTGAGCTTTCATCATCAGGCTTCCATTGTGAGCCGATCAAACTGAACAACCACAGTTCGTCCCCTATTACGGGCCGACCGGACCGGGTGTCCACAAGTATATACATATATACATATATTAGGCCTTATTCAAGAAGGATTTTTAAACTTCTCTTGCATTTAAACTTTGAGCTTTCATCATTGGGCTTCCATTGCGAGCCGATTAAACTGAACAACTATAGTTTGTCCCCTATTACGGGCCGACCGAACAGGGTGTCCACAGGTATATAGATATATATATATATATATAAAGGGACTAAAAGATATATTTTTATATTAGAGATAAACCACTACAAGAAACAACAGTTTTAGCGACGGAAAAATCTGTCGCTAAAACTAAAAAATTTGTCGCTAAATCTCTTAGCTACGGAATTAGCAATGGATTTATATCCATCGCTAAAATGCTCGTCGCTAAATAATAGCAACGGATTTCCGAAATCCGTCGCTATTTTAATAAATTAAAAAAATAAATGCATATTTTAATAATTGAAATTAAATTATGTACCTAAGTGCAAATTTATTACTTTACTATAAACATAAATTCAATACAGTACTGCAAACAAAAATTCAATACGTTATTGCAAACAAAAATTCAATACGTTATTGCAAACATAAATTTAATACATTACTGCAAACATAAATTCAATTCATTGTTACACACATATAAATACTACACAACTTAATAGCAGTAGCTATAATATTTGAAAAACCCACACACAATAAGTTATCCGAATGTTTAACATATTAAATTATGCAAAATAATTAAGGACCTGTAGCATCATCATCTGCTTGTGAAAAATGTGAACACTGAGAGTTAGGTTGAGACTGTGAAAACATGCGCATAAACTTGTCCATGTGCTCCTGCATTTCACGTTGATCACGTTCGACTTGCTCTTTATATTTTCCCATATCTTCACTCATCTTCTATTGATCACGTTGCACTTGCTCTTTATAGGTTCTCATATCTTCATTCATCTTTTGTTGCAATTCTTGCACACGTAATTCCACCTTCTACTCCGCCACTTCATCTATATGTTGTTTGAAATATGAATCCGATGTAAAATCATATCACGAAGTGGTTAAGGAACTACTAAACGGATCAGGGTAAAATGTGGATGTTTGAGAGCTGAGGCCGTATACTCGTCTCTTTTTTCCACTTCCAGCAACTTGGAGATATATGTCATCGATGTCTACCTCCACAGCCTTCGTAAACCCTTCTGTCATCTGCGAAGCAGAAGCAACCATGCTCTCCACAGTATCCTACATAACCGGGTATTAATTAATTTTTACTTATCAAAATTTGAGTGCAAATGTGTTTTAAACCATACAAAGAGAAATTTAATTAGTTAGTATTTTTATATATTACATTGACGTCCTTGGATCTTTTACCAACAAAAGATTCATCATTTTTTGTGTGCATCTTCTTAAATACTTCAAATGGGGTAGGAGGACATTGTAACTCCTTTTCCTACAATAATTTACCATTAGTGAATTCATTCATTTAGGAAAACACATAAGATAAGTTGATAAAAGTGAAATTACAAATTATTACCAAAGCTATGCAGTGTTCAATTGTTGATCTCGAACCGCTTATATGTGTAGAAAGACCGGTGTCCGGTCCACCTTTCTCAGTGTGATGATTTTTAGCAGCTTGTTCACATTTTTTTTATATTAAGGGGTATTCCAATATTGCTGCTAGCTATCCCATACATCTTCCGGTATATCTTTATCCTTCTTTCCTTCAATTCGCATCTTGCACAACATATCACTGTATCTTTTTGCTGCCACCTTATAAAAAGCTTTCTTCACTGATGGCGTATTTGCTCATCCCATTGAAATGCTTTATGCAAAAACAATGTTAAATAACAAATATAACGTTTTCTTATTATTATACTTAATTTTTTTTGGTAAATTTTATTGAATTATATTTTTTACGTGTTTTATACTTAGCAAAAAAAATTACGACATATATATTAATATGTATATTTATTATTAAATTTAATACATATGAAATATTAAAGTAAACATATTTAGAATAACACAAATATTATGAATCCAATTGTTTTATCATCTTATATAACAACTTCGATATCCATTATTAAGGAAATTTTCCATTTGTAATTAAGCATCGATATCCATCATGAAAGAAATTTCTCATTTCACAGACATTAATAAATAGCTTAATATTGTTATCCTCTATCAAATGAAAAAATTTATTGCATATTGACACTCCACATAGCCAACCAAAAATAAAAGTTCACATTTAATGGTATATTAGACGAAAATTGTACATTTTTGAAATTTCATATTGAAAAATTATTTGTGGTTAGTTTTCTTTATAAAATGATATTATTTAAAAAATAAATTGTGTTTACATTTTAATACACCTAATTGGCCACATTCATTTTGCTACACACTTATTTAGTGCATAATATTATTCATGCAATTATATATAATAATTATTTATACGAAATACACATAACAATTAAGATATTAAATTTCATTTTCTTAAACCTATTGTTTAAAGTTATTTACATTTAGAGCTATATATAGTGA
>CATIWM010139071.1:0-19739 GCA_949671775.1 Mallotus repandus
TCAAAAAATTTAAACTTGTTTCTTAATTTTTATCAAAAATTTAATATTTTTAATGGAAATAAGGGAGATATGCATTAATCAAAAAGCATTACATCATTAAGCAATAAGTCTCCAACAAAGCTAGGAGCTCATTGCCAAAGAGAGGGACTAGCATAAAAATGAGCAGCCTCGGCAAATGAATGGGCTACCTCATTAGCTTGTTGCCTGGTAAAGGAAACTACAGCATTTGAAATTTCCAATGCAGAAAAGTCTAATAACTTAGAAAATCCTGAGTTTGAATTTTACGGGTCTTAACAATTTTAGTACATTTTTTTAACTTTTAATTAAAAAGTCCTGAACTTTATATTTTTTAACAATTTTAATATATTTTTTTGACATTTATAAAAAAATAATATTTTAATTTATTATAAATTTAAAATTATTTATATGACACCAAAAATGAATTTTTAATTAAAATATGTTAAAATTATTAAAAAATTTAAAATTTACCATCTTAAAGTGAAAAAATATTTCAGTATCATATAAAACTATTGCAAACTTACAACAAATTAAAAAATTATATTTTTATTTTAAAATAGCATATTTTAATGAGAAAATTTTTGCTAACTCATCAATTTTTTTTTAAATTAAAAAGTATTTATTGTTATATTAACATAACATTTTATTAGATATTAAAATATTGATTAAACAAATATAATTTAATATTGAAATATAATTTTTTTATTGATAAATTTTTAAAAATATATACTAAAATTGTTAAAAATTGTAAAGTTTATAATTTTTTAATAAAATTTTAAAAATATATTAAAATTATTAAAATATATAAAATTTAAAATTTTTTAAATAAAAATTAAAAAAACATGTTAAAATTGTTAAAGCCAACAAAACCTGCATCTACTAATAATACAGCCCACCTCAGACTGATCATTATCTGACCCGTTAAAGGCATTAAGCACTGATTTGGCATCTGACTCCACAATCACATTAGTAAATCCACCCATTTTTAACTAGCTGAGAGCTTACTTTAAGCAAATGGAGACTGCAATAGCAACTGAAAAAATACCAGGGACTATTTTCAAAAATTCATACGAAACATACCCTTCATTATCCCTCAAAATAAAGCCATCTCCAACCCAAAACACAAATTTAATGTAAATTTTACATCAAATTTGCTGTGTATACGGTTTCATTTCCAACACATAACATCAATTTACATACAAAAAAAAATATTCTCATTATATTCTTTTATATCTCTTATTATTTATTACACACCAACAAAAAAAAAAAAGATCAGTATTTACTGTAGTAAACAGTGCTCACCAAAATTACTACTACACTATTCATTTTCAGCAAATTTGCTGAGTAAATTGATGTGTGGTTGGAGCTGTTTTTTGCACTAAAACAGCAAATTTGATGTGTGACGGGAGAAGGCCTAGCGCCCAAACCAATCGGGCTACTGTTGGGAGGGACCGGTGCATCTATATTACCCTTAATCTAGCCTTGTGGAGGACTTTGCCATATTTTGCAACTTGACTGGGCTTCGTTCTCCCCCCAACAAGAGATCTCTACACTATTTCACATCCTCCCAGCAAAGCAGGAACTTGAGACTATCATGCACTATACCAGCTGCCGAACCTCGCTCCTTTGCCCAAAGCCAATCATTGCGTTGTCTCTATAAACCCCAAAAAACCATACCGAACTTCACCATATAATTCCGATTATGAGAATTCATCAAACGTTCAAGCCAATTAGTGAAATAGCAACTATGATCATGTGAAGGATGTAAACCCGAGATAGCCCAACACTCAACTGCCATATTCAATCCAAAAATAGATGCAACAAGTGCTCTCCATAATCATCAAAATTGTAATATTCATTTATTAAATTTCTATTATATTTTAAAATTCCTAAGAAGTTAACATTAGTCAAATCAAATGAATTATGATATTCATCATACTTTTTTTCTTTTTAATTCTTCTTTATTGAAATTTTTAGATATAGACAAAGTTTGATATATGTTCTCTTTAAAAAAATATTAGCAACTTCTAAACTTCAAGCGTTTGTCTTCATGAGGGGGAGCTACTACTGGTATTAGAGGCTGCATTAACTGAAAACGATTTTCCCATAGCTAAATACTCCTAATGAGACACACATCAAGACTATTGATTTTCCGATGGTATGTATCGATGGTCAATTTTTTTTTAATAGAAAAATTATATGATTTAGACATTAATAGACCGCACAATAAAATAATAAAAAGTTGTTATGCTTTTTTAAATTAACGATAGTAGAATTCGAACACTCATTTTAAAATATTTTTAGAGAGAAATTACAATTTTAATTTTTAAATTTTTTTACAAAAACTTTTTATATTTCACAAATTTTGCTGTCAGCGAAATTCATTTCTTTTTCAAATTCAAAATTTAAATATCTTGAATCAATTTTAACAAATATGAAAACTTTTGATTTTTTTTTTAAATTAGGACTAAATAAAAACATCCATGTGACCAAAATAAAAATAAGAATTAAAAGAAAGAAAAACAGTCTAACACTTGTTCTTTTCCTTGGTTTCTTCCGCGTAACAACTGAAAGTTTGGGTCCCCTTTTCCTTTCCGCGTCTCTCTGTGCCAAAAGAGTCCATCGCACTCAAAATCCTCATTTTGAATTTAATAATATCGAAGAAAACTAAAAATAAAATTCATTTGAGTACATAAATTCTTTGTCAGCTTTGTCGTCGAGAAGAAAATTCTCTTAATTTTGCACCAATTTTTTACTGGTCAACATCGTTTTCCTTCGTTTAACAGCTCATGTCTTTTTGAGCACCCTTTTATTGGATCTGGTCATAATCGAAACACCCTTTTAATGTTTTGAAAGTTCCTGCTCGCATTTTGGGATTTTCTTGCTCTCTTTATATAGGTTAAAATAGGGGTTCATTTCGGTTTTGATAGGATCATCATTGAGCTCAATTACATTGATTCTTTGTTGGCTTTGCTCCTTCTGTTGTTTGATTTGATTTTTTGGCTGTTTTAAGGGAAAATAAATTCTGGGTTTTGTTTGATTGTTCGAGTTTTTATTCAAAGTTTCAATTTTTTTGGACATATTTTTATGGTTTTGGAAAATTTTGTATATAGACGTTGGTCATCAGGTACAGTTTAGACTTGTCTTTCCATAAATTTAATAGGGTACCAGCCAAATTTTCGAAGTTTGAAGCTTTTTGATGGCTTTGGATTATGAGGGTGTTCTAGGGTTTTGCTTCTGTGAAGGGTTTAGCCATCAATGAAATGAGAAGAGTAGTTTATGCTGACAATGTTGATTCAAGTAGAAATGATTCAAATAAAGTCAAATTACTTCATGTTCTTGGTGATTCTGCTTTGTGCATCTCTGGTTGGTGGCTTGGACTACAAAATGAGCGCAGAAGAAGTGTTTTTGAGCCAATTAGTGGATCCAGTGACCGGGGAGGTTGATAAGGGAATGGTAGGATGCTATTAAGCTTAATCAAATCTTATGAACGATTATTGATTTCAATGGTTGAAATTCCTGTCTGCATTTGAAACTTTATGCTTTTTTTTTTCCTTAAATTGTATACAGGGTATTGAATTGCTGTTTTTGTATGCTATTTTGATGGAATGTTATTTTGTGCATTAACGAGTCATCTGGTTCTTAGTTTGTTAAGTTTGCTGGAGATCATAGGTCCGAAAACCACGGTTATGCCCTTCAAGTGATTCCTTATTCTAGATAATAACTGTGAACTGTTTTCACTTAGTAACTTTGGCTGACATGCTCTCATGTGAAGGATTAGTAAATTGTATGTCTAATACTTTATAGGACTTTCATTTCTTATCCGTGCAGCTATATCTGTTATTGAATTGATTGTAGAATTGAAGTAGTAAACCTAAAATGAGAAACATATATAACTGTATTTAAAATATTGTCAGTGAGTTTTGCTAATTGTTCATTACTTTTGTTTATATAAGCATTAAAGCAGTTAGAACCTTTTGGAAATGAGGGCTTTAGTTCCAAGGGCGAAGGAAAAAAATTTCGGTTTGAACTGTAATGTGCTCATAAAAAGTATGTGGATGACTCTTGTTGCGTATGCATACAGATATACTTGATTGTGGAACCAGCATTTCTCAGCTTTTTATTCATACTTATTATACTTCTGCTCTCAGTGTTGTGTGTCCACATCCTTATGATTCCTTGTTCTTAGTCAATATAAGGCATGTCTTAAGGCTCATTTAAAGCTAAGTTTAATATAATGTTATGTGAAGGAACCAGTAGACTAAGATTCACTAAAATTATTGTGATTACAGGCAGAGCTACTGTGGATCAGTTGCAGGCTAGAGTTGGTTAATTTGAAGGAGGCTAATGAAGAACTTGACTTATATTTTTCAAAGGAGACATCTGGTATGTCCAGCGAAAGTAATTCAGAGGATTGGTCACCGGCAAAGGAACATGTTTGGAAATTGATTAAACTCCAGCATCCCCTCTTAAAGCAAACACTTCTGAATTGTATCAGAAAGAATAATCCCTTCCATATTTCTCGAGAAGGTCACTCTAACAGTCAGCATGCAAGGTATCTTAATCCCTTGTTTCCCAGGTCAGCTGTTCCAGAAAGAAATATGCTTCAGAACATTGCAGACATACCATCCTCTGCTAGTATGTCGCCTTTTCCCAGTCCAGCACCAGGTCCTGATCCAGTTTCTACTCCTTCAGGTCCTCCTGCACCGGCTCCTGGTTCAGTTTCTATTCCTTCAGGTCCTTCTGCACCAGCTCCTGATCAAGCTTCTACTCCTTCAAGTCCTGCTCCATCTCCACAAAAGCCTTTTATCCTTCCAGATGGCGATGAATCACCACGTGCACCAACTCCAAGTGTAGAAAATTCTTCCGCAGGTCCAATATCTGATCCATCTGCTAAGCCAGGTAGTCGTGACAGTAAGCATAAACAAATTATCATTGCAGTAGTTGTGACTGCTGTAGTGACATTCGCCTTTGCAGCATTGTTCTTTCTTTGTTGCTCTAAGATTTGTAGGAGAGGTTCTGGAGTAAGACAAAATGATGAGAGACCTCTTCTTAGCCTAAGCTTAAGTGACTACTCTACTGGTATATACTAACTCCCTCGTATGTTCTGAAATTGCTGCCTACTTATGTTTGATGCAGTTTTGATATTGTTTCCAATTTAATGTTTCAGGTTCTTCTTATAAGCCTTTTGGTGTAGTAGCTTCTATCAAGGAAGAGAAGGCCGGTCATCAGTCCTTTAATAACAACTTGAGTCATGACAGGAAGAACTCATCTTTGGATAGCATAAAGGTTGATGCTTTCCACGTGTCAGTAGATGAAACTGCTTCCTCAGGAGCTGTTGCTGGTGCTGCCAAATTCTCTGGAGAATCAATTGACAAAAAAAGCAATACTGTTGGACTTGTACCTCATCCTCCTCCTGGAAGGGTGGATAGCATGCCTCCTTTGAAGCCTCCTCCCGGAAGGGCAGTCCCACTTCCCCCTGAACCACCTGCTTCCCTTAGATCCCCACCCTGGAAGACTGGTCCAGCTTCCCCTCCCCCTCCCCCACGTGCTCCACCTCCTCCTGCAAAAGCTTCTTCTAATATGGTTCCTAGTTCTTCTGGTCCACCACCTCCACCACCTATGGCTCCTGGTGCCAGGCCTGGTCCACCACGACCACCACCTCTAAGTGGTGGTCATGCTCCTCCCCGACCACCGCCACCATTATCTATGGGTGCAAAGGTCCCTCGTCCACCTACTGGATCAAAGCTTCCACCAGCATCTGGAGAGGGAGATGGTGATGCCAATGCTCCTAAAGCCAAGCTGAAGCCCTTTTTCTGGGATAAAGTTATGGCCAATCCGGAGCATTCAATGGTTTGGCATCAGATTAAATCAGGATCATTCCAGTATGTTACAGATTATCATTTAGTGCTATTTGTTGCGTTATTCATAAATTTATTTAAAATGATGTGATGCTGAATCAATTTTGTAGGTTCAACGAGGAGATGATAGAATCACTATTCGGATATGCAGCTGCTGACAAAAACAAAAATGAACGTAAGAAGGACTCTTCTTCCCAAGATCCTTCATCTCAGCTTATTCAAATACTTGACACCAAAAAGGCGCAAAATTTATCAATTCTACTGCGGGCATTGAATGTTACAATAGAAGAAGTCCGTGATGCACTCCATGAAGGTGATTTGTTCCTCTCCTTTGTTTCTTTTTTCCCAGATATATTTCTGGGATTGGGACTAGTTGTTGACTTCTGTCATCATTGGCATTATGCATTTGTATTTATGTTTTTGTTTTTTGGTCTATTGCCATTGCTTGATTGATGTAGGTGCTGAACTAGTTATAATGATGTTGATACACATTTATTAGCTGTGGAGATTTTATACTTACTGTCTACATAGTCTAACCTATCTTAGTTAAATATCAGGAAACGAGCTTCCTGTAGAGGTCCTGCAGACTTTGTTGAAGATGGCGCCTACAGCGGATGAAGAGTTAAAACTTAGGCTCTTCAATGGTGAACTGTCTCAACTTGGGCCTGCTGAAAGGTTCTTGAAGGGGTTGGTTGACATTCCATTGGCATATAAACGACTGGAAGCACTGCTTTTCATGTGTACCCTACATGAAGAGGTTACCACTACTAAGGAGTCCTTTGAAACCTTAGAGGTAGGAACAAAATGTTTTGTTGTATCACCATCTGGTTTTGTTATCAGTTTGTTACTCCTTTCTGTCTATATGGAATATTAATTATCTATAACATTTTAAGCTCGGTGAACTTTAAAATCTAATGACAATGCTATCTCCTTATTACGAGGCAGGTTGCTTGCAAGGAACTCAGAAATAGCCGATTGTTCCTCAAGATTCTAGAAGCTGTTCTTAAGACTGGCAATCGCATGAATGATGGAACATTTCGCGGTGGTGCACAAGCATTCAAGCTTGACACACTTTTGAAATTAGCTGATGTGAAGGGAAAAGATGGTAAGACCACATTGTTGCACTTTGTTGTTCAGGAGATCATCCGTTCCGAAGGTGCGAAAGCTGCCCGCACTGCAAGGGAGAGTCGGACATTCTCCAATATCAGTGTTAAATCTGAAGATCTTCTCGAGGATGTTTTACCTGATACAGAGGAGGAATATCGCAGCCTTGGTCTCCAGGCGGTTTCTCGTTTGAGCAGCGACCTAGAAAATGTCAAGAAAGCAGCAATTGTTGATGCTGATAACTTAACAGGAACTGTTGCCAAACTTCGCCATTCACTATCTAAAACCAAAGAGTTCCTGGGAAAGGACATGAAGAGTTTAGAGGAAGATAGTGAATTCCATAAAACATTGAAAAGCTTCGTGCAGAATGCTGAGGTTGATATTATGTCATTGCTGGAGGAAGAAAAGAAAATAATGGCTCTGGTGAAGAGCACTGGTGATTACTTCCATGGTAATGCAGGGAAGGATGAAGGCTTACGTCTGTTTGTCATAGTGCGGGACTTCTTGATAATTCTAGATAAGGTCTGCAAACAGGTAGGAGAGGCCCAGAAGAGGTCAACAAAAGCACTGAAAAAAGAGTCATCCACCACATCATCTCACTCCTCCCCAAGCCAACACCTTTCTCCAGACCTTCGTGCACGGCTATTTCCAGCTATTGTGGAGAGAAGGGAAAGTTCTAGTTCGGATGATGAGAGTTAACAAGTTTTCATTCAAAGAGGTTGCCTGGTAATATAACTATACATGCGTTTCCCTTTACGTACAGTATCATTCTGTATTCTATGCACAATGGGGAATGAAAATCTCGTTGCTACTTATCAATTATGTCGATCTCTAAGAACATCTTTGTCTTTTAATTTATCCAGGTCGCTGTTATGATTAAAGTTAAAGAAAACAAAGACAATGAAAGTTCAAGAAGACAAACACACATCGGATTCTTCCATGGGTGCCATCTGCGTACATTTTCTGCAAAGAAGGGATCAGTGAAAGTAAGCTAAGCTGAATCATACTTATTCTTCTCTTCAAGGCTAAACATCAGTTTAGGCCAACACAATACATCTCAGTGACCAAAATCATCCAACTGGGGACAGAACAAGAATCATCATTCAGACAATTTGTGCATTAATAGTTAGATTCAGATTCATTTTTCTTTGTTCTTTCAAATTCTTTGAAATTTTTTCAATAGTTTTGGTAAGGGAATAATTAGTAAGATAGATAGCTTTAAATTAGAAGTTGTAGGATTGTACAAAATTTTGAAGGATGTATTTGTGGAAGTGCTTGACGTACATAATCTGTTGTTTAGGGGTTGGTTTAATGCAAATCTTGTAGAACAATGATATTTGTAGCAGCCAGCCGGAAACTAGAACGGACCAAATCATCTAAGAATACTGCGAGTCGGTTGAGTCTACCTTGGTTGCCCAAATGCATAGTTTCACTCATAAACTTTATATGATTAATCTTTTAATACAGTTTACAATCGCGTCTATCTATATAAATAAAATTGTAGATGCTATGTTAGGTTAATATTTATTTAATCATAGTTAATGATGCATGTTATGGATATTGATATATAAGGATAATCAATGATTATAATTAAATAAAAATTAATCTAACGGTTCTATTTTTTTTACATAGATACAAACGTTTGTACTATAGCAAGAGTCTATTTTTAAACTTATAATTTAAACTTATTTAATTTTTTCAGTTATATTTAACTACTGCAATATTAGGAGTATTGCTCAAATTTTAAATGCTTTCAAGTACATGAAATTTTAAAAATGAGCTTCAAACTAATAAAAATTAATTATAAATTAACATTAAAAAACTAAAATATATTTGTTCTTAATTATATTAATTTTTAATTAAATATTATTTCAGTTCATGTAAATTTTTAATGTTTTTATTAAGATGCGTTTATAAACTACAATATTTTTACGTATTTTAGGAACCAAATAGATTAGAAAGTAAACATAAAGATTGAATAAAAATAATAAAAGTTAAGACGCATCAAAAGGTAATCATGTAATATTTAGAAGTGATTTTATTTGAATCTTTATATTAGATACAATGATTTTACTACCTTTCAATAAAAAATTATATTTCTATTAACTAAATTAAATTTGTAAAATGTTTCTTTTAATAATTTTCTTTTATATTTTTCACTACTTGTAATACCTTCAGCATTATATTCTACCATTTTATTAAAAATATTTAATAGAAACTTAAAATTAAATTCACCATTGAAATTTTTTCTATGTTGTCCAATACCATTTTATTAAAAATTTAATAGAAAAACTAAAATTAAATTCACAATTGAAAATTCTTTTTACTATGTATAAACACTTGAAACATTAATACAATACATTTGAAAAATTAAAAAAAAATATTTCACAACTAAATTTATAAAGAAATATAATTGTTTTTTAATATAATTTTAGCAGTATAAGTTGAACACAAAATAAAATAATATAACAAATTAATAAAATTATAAATAGCTCTTATTTGCTTTCAAGTTATTAATTTTAACCATGTATACATAATTTTAGCATTATAATGTGCACATTGCACTTCTAATTTTTATGTGTTTTAAATAATTAGCTAGATTGCAAAATCTCTTCAACTGATAGGTCAAAAAAATAATTATTCTTTGATGAATTAGTGATTGCTGAAAATATTTATCATTCTGTTTTTTTTTTTTTTTTTTTCTGAGGAACTTATCGTTCTGCTATTAATAGGTTGTTACATAGCAGCTTATTATTATTATCTCAATTTCGAATCACAATCGGAGATAATTTATTATTATTTTATATAAAAAAAATTTGATTGATTGCAATGTTTCCTGTTGATGATAACAAACGGCTGCAGATACTTGAAATGATAAGATTTAATGTCTGGACGAAAGACGGCTTCTAAACTAAACATCTCTTCATGCCTACAGAGCTCAATTGATGCAGTTTTTTGCAGTACACACGATTAAAACTATACGGAAATCATGCACGCAATGCTTAATCCCAATAACACGAGATATATATCGTTAAAAAAGCAAAAGTAAAAGGTTAAGGAGAGCTAAATTAATTTCTTGTAACAAAAGATATATATTAAAAACATCAGTGTACTCTTTGGCTTGATTGCAATGAAAGGTGAATTACATTAAACATTGCAATTTTAATGTTTTTGCTTGCAGAATGATGAAGCTTAACCCTAGAAAGATTGAATATTTGAAATTCATTATGTTCGATAAAAAAGAGTCTTTTTTAACCATTAGTACAAACGGTTAATTCCTAATACTATAACGAGAGGGGTGAGAGATGAAGCTTAATTATATTTGATAAGAGAGAGCTTATGAAACTGTTGATTACGATATTAGTTTCATATTTACAACAACAAATAAAAACCTACAGATTTATATTAGCATCATTATTAAAAACTCGATATTGAAGAATAAAAAGTTTAATAAATTACACAAACAGTTGGATAGGAGAGTTTTCCAAAATGGAGTCATTTATATTAGATAGGATAGGTCAATGATAAACTGCATAAAATGTTAATTGTTTATGGATTTAGATAAATGCATGTATGATAAATGGACTTAAAATGTAAGTTTTATAATTGATGAAACTTTTACATTTTATAAATATTATATGCTTGTTCATATAATGAATAACATAAATAAATAAATGTGTAATTAGTAACAAAATATATTTAATTTACTTCAATATCTAATTTACTTCAATATCTCAATTTTATATATGTTTATATAATATACCGTATTATATATATAAACAAATTTGTGCTGTAAAATTTTCAACAATTCTAAATGTCTTTAGTCAACATTTTAAAATTAAAAAATTAAATTATAATTTTCATAAATTTTATTTTATATTTATTTGTATGTTTGATTTTATTAATTTTTATCTTCTTTTAAAGTGATTTATTATATATATTATTTTAGTTTTAAATAAATATCATTTTAAATGGAACAAAAATTAATAAAATTAAGTAAAAAAATGAGTAAAATAAATATATGAAAATTTATAAATATGATTCACGGCTTATATAGACTTGAGCAATAAATATTTGAACAGATAGATGCATGATAAATTGGTTTTAAGTGCAAAGGCTGTGATTTACAGGAATGATAAATAAATTTAAAATATAAGTTCGATGATTTTGAGCATTTTAACTTGTAAAATTTTTATTGTAAAAGAATCATGATTTAGGGAAAACAAATTACCAAAAGAGAGAACAATTTAGCACAAGCATCATAAAATTGTCAACCCAATGATTGTACCCTACCCCAATAAACTGTAAAACCTCACGTTTGAATGGATGAATCATGATCATTAGAGAATGATGGTGATTGAACTTGATGAGGAAATACAATTTTAATTCCTTTAATTTAAATTTATAACAAAATTAGTATCATAATTTTTATAACATTTAGATATTTTATTTTTTTATATATTTTTCTCATTTCAATATTATAATAAATAATATTTTTAAAAATATATAATTTTAGTGTTAAGATAATATACATATTTTATAGTAAAATTATTTATCAACCTAGTATTCAACTAACTATAAGTATTTTTATAATAAATGAAAATAATGATAAAATATTTTTATAATATTTATGTGGTTAGATTGATAATAAATGATATATAAAATAATTTCATCATTTAATATTGTATCATAAAACAAGTATAATATTAATTAATAAGGTGACAAAATTTTAATATTAAAATTAAAATGATAAATATAAATTTGGTTTCTGAATTTTTTAAAATTACAATTAAGAGTTACAATTTATCATAAAATAATATATTTAGCATATACTAGCCCATTTCACAATACTCCCTGCCTCCTTGCTTATCTTCTTCTCCTCCTCCTTCATTACCTCCTTTAGAACCTTTTCTTGTTTTTTATATGAAAAAGTGTTCAAAATCGATTATAAGAACTCACCATCATCATCATATTTATAAGAACTCGCCATCCTTGAAATTTCCCAATCCATACTCAAGCTTTTTTTTTTCCTTTGAAACCTTTGGAGAATACCAAAAGCAACCGATCTTTCGAGGAGGCAAATCTATGAATGATTTTAATGATTCAAAAGGAGAACTAAAAGATCCTAACATTTATTTTGATACTAAACTAAAAAAGAATCATACAGTAACCTTTGTTGTTCAAACCCTTTTTCTTGACATCCAAGAGTAACCATCTAATTTTTCTTGCAAAGGCAAGAAAACCTCCTCACATCCACTTGGTGATTCCTTAAATTTCCCATTAGGTGAGTTTCAACATCATGGCCATGAACTGTTTTTCCCCATCAAGTGAGCCCAATTGAAGCCAAGCTTTGAATTATTGAACGGTTTAAGTTCCTGAAATGGGGTGTACATCTAAATCAATGGCGAGAAGTGAATCAGTAAATCCAGAAAATTTGATTTTAAAGATTTGTTCAATAGTAAGACAACGAACAATTCAAATCTTGAACCAACCCCAGCCATAATTCCACCTAAGAGAAGTTATCCCCGTATCAAATATTGAACCAACAAACCTACAAACCCTCTTCCGATAACACCTTCAAACCCCAATCCAAGATAAAAGAGGAACAAAATTTAGTTTAGATCAAGCCGACTACAACCATTAACATCAAAATCTTCCCACTAACCCCAACCACCATTCCAAAATCAAACTTTTATATTAAAATCTCTCAATTTCACCATTATCAACAAAATTGTTTACACACAAAAAAATTAGTAAATTGTAGATAATCTCTCAAAACAGTAACTTGTTAAATCAACCTGAACGCTTGCTTCGTCAACGGCATTGATTAGTATGCAGAGCATATAAACTTCATCAAGAACCAAGAAGCTTTCCTTTTTTTCAATTTGATTTTAATAGGCCTTCTTTTGTAATTTTATAGGCTTAATGCACCTGTCACACGTATGCCACCTATTTATTGTCCAACTCATTCAAAATAGTGGAACCATGTTAGCATTTATCTGTGAATATACTGATAATTTTAAACAATTTAGACTCCAGATTTATTTTTACACAAAAATTAAACTCACCCTCTAAACAGTGAAGCGATTACAAAGCCAACATCCAGAGCCAGTAGTCACTTGGGCCACAAACATGACAAGACATGGTTCCCTGTCCATTAACAGTCTTGATGAAAAGCTATAGCTGATCTTGACGACATCCCCAGCTACCGTATCGACATTCCATAGATTCTGCAGAAGAAAGATAGCTAATTGCTCAGATCATAGATCCTGCAACAGCTGGGCATCTCCTTCCAGCAACACCCTAGTGTGTTACAACACCACAACAGTTCGAAGTCCATGCAATTTAGAGTGTCAAGTTGCATTTCAAACTCATCTGTGAGCACTTGCCTAACAACATCAGTTAGTGCTTAGCCACACAATTCATGATCATTTGATGACACTACGTGCATCCCATCTCAGAAGTTGACTCCATTTATCTCTACATTCCTAATCCTTTCCTAATCCTTTTAAAGAATCTCAAAACACAATCCAGCATTTCTAAATTTGTAAAAGCAGATAGATACAGTCAATTTGCATCAAGACATGCAACAATCAACAGGGTTAAGATAGTAGACAACAAGAGTGCTGCACTGACATGCATTCTGTTCCAACTCTCAAAACAATCATTTGTAAACCACCCATCAAGCTTCATTTTATATAGAAAAGACTGCCATTAACACCACTACCACCACTTCCTACTGCGCCCCACTTGCTACACATTCAAATCCAACAAAGTAATTGAAGCTTGTAATAATTGAGATAAAAAAATTAAAAAATGGATGAAAGCAAATCCAAATTTTGCATCAATTGTCATTATGGAAAAGTATTCTTTCCACAAATTTGTTTTTCTATTAATGCAACTACAAGATAATAATAGAGGAGAGAATCTATTCACATCACTAACCAAACCTAAACTCTACCGCAACTACACCCCCCATAACCAACAACACAAGACTCCAAACCCTAAATCAAAAATTAAGGAAAAAATAAACCCTACTCAACAAACAAGAAAGATATCAACTTTAGTGGAACCACATTAGCTGAATAAACCATATGGAGCAATTTGAAGCTCTCCCATGTCTTTTTTTTCCCTAAATTAATTGTCATCGTCAGAGGGCTTTGTGCCTCCAGTCTTCTTGGGAAGGAGAAGGTTGTGGATGTTAGGCATCACTCCTCCATTAGCAATTGTAACATCACCTAGAAGCTTGCTTAGTTCCTCATCGTTCCTCACAGCTAATTGAATGTGTCGTGGAACAATTCTGGTTTTCTTGTTGTCTCTTGCAGCATTTCCAGCTAATTCAAGCACCTGAGAATACACAATAAATTATCAAATGCAAATCCAAATCCCTAATCGTGTTCATTTCCAAAACAAGAAACAAAAACAAATATAATTCATTAAAATGAAAATTGAAGGTTCAAACTGCAACCCTAATTTAAATTAAGAATTTTCGACGAGAGAAACACAGATACCAATATTAACTATTCTGAAATCTGGGGAATCCAAAACAGCAACTTCACAAAGGAAAATCACAAAAAAATAGTAACCCTAATTTCAGAAAATAGAACCCCAAAATTGAAATTACACTAGCAAAACAGAATCAACTCTTTTATCCACTACAAATCACATATTATTTAACATTTTCACAGATCAACTCGGCACAGACACCGAAATCAAAAACAAATTACGAAACCCTAGATTCCCAAATGGAAGAAAACACGCAAACACCAAGAATTAAAAACACAAATTTATCAACGGATCCAAGGAAAAATCAAGAATACCTCAGCAGCGAGGTACTCAAGCACGGCGGCAAGATAGACAGGGGCACCAGCACCCACACGCTCGGCATATTTTCCAGCCTTCAAGAACCTAGCGATACGACCGACGGGAAACTGCAAACCAGCCTTGCTGCTCCTTGATGTAGCCTTCTTGGATGCGCCAGATCCTAGGGTTTTGCCTCTACCAGCCATTGAATTGATTTGCTAAGAACAGAAAAGCTACGTATGAAGAAGAAAAAAGAAAAGAGTAGAGAAAATTCCAAAAGCGAGAAAATTATTTTAGTTGGGAGAGAGAGAAATTGAGGTGTTTGGCATTATATAGGAGAGGCCGATTCGATATTGAACCAATAGGATTCAAGTATGCGGATCGAGAGTTAAGACCGTTAGATTAAAGAAAGAGGGACGGTTGAGATGTGATCGCCGCTTGAATCCATAGGTGACGATAATATGATAAAAGTGACGCGTGCCACGAGAGAAAGTCTTGGCGGATGTGTGAAATGACTGAAATACCTTTTTCAAAAAAATTTGCATTAGTAGTATATGAAGTTTTTAAAATATGTAATTTTAGTGTTTAATTTATTTTAAAATAGGTTGAAATTTAAAAAAAATGTTAGTGTATTTTTAAATGTCTTTAAAAACAAATAGGCTACACCACCTAATTGTTATAAGAAAATATTTTAAAAATTAAACTGTTAAATTTCAAAAAGTTTAGATACTAACATGTTTTTGTCTCAATATTTTAAGTTGATTAAATGGGATTTTAAATTCATAACGAAAATTACATATTGGAATTTATTATTTTAGGGAATTCACCAGTAACATATTAGATAAAATAGTGATAAATTTATCAATTTTTTTAAAATTATATTACTATTTTCAAAAAAATATTAAAATAGTGAATTTTAAAAATTAGAAACAATTAATGTAATATTATGTAAAAAGAATATCCGAAATGGTCAATTTTTTTCCAAAAGGTTCACCTGGGTGATGGTTGTGGGCACATTAAGGGGGTCAGGTCCTACTTAACCACTATAGCTTAAATATATATGTAAGAAATTAGGGGTAATGGTGCATTTTGGCCCTTAATATTTATAGTTAGGAGTACATATATCTCTTATATTTTTTTAACCATTTAAATTCAGAAATAAATTTTTCCTATAATTTTGGTCCTCTGTTAATTTATCAGACTAACGTGATTAATATCGTTTGTTAAGTGATTACGTGGTAAAAAAATAAGTCAACATAGTCCTTATATACACATTCATGTCTTCTTCTATGGCTCGCTACTTTTTCCATCCCTAAAGTGGAATCCTTAATTGAGCAATTGGCAAAGAAATTTGAAAGTGAGTAATGACATATTCAGCCTCATTTTTATCAAATGCAAGTTAGAATATAAGTAGTAACATGGAAATAGATTATAAGGGGGAAAGAAGGTTTTGCGGATGTTGACATCAAGGAATCAGATTAATGGCTTTAAGGCTGATATCATGGACTGATAAGAACCCTGGACATAGATTTTATAGTTGTTTGAATTATAAGGTTAGTTATTATTTTGATTATGGATTTTTTATTTTATGTAATAAATTTAATAGAAACTGCAGATACAAGTTGACCTTTGCAAACTCGTTAAAAAAACATCCATTTAAGCCAATTATTGGTCTCCAATTTGCCTTTCAACCCCTCCTACAAGCATCAAAACACAAAACATTCTTCTAAACACCCTCCCACCTTCTTTGAAAACTTCTTTGCACAATTTAATCTTAGCCTTACTTCCAAGGTTACTCCTCTTTTAAGGCAACAACATAAGCTTCTAAATAGTTGAACTCAACTATAAAACTGTCATCGTGCTCTTGAATAACCTTTCTTTTGGACCTCTTGCACTTGAACAAACTAACATTTATTTTCAAAATTTCCTCAGCTTCTTTTTTCATGTTTGTGACCTTGAAAGCAAGATTCTTGTACATCCTATCCTTGAAATGCTTTGCCAAGAAATTACACGTAGCACTACGAAGTGTAAAGTCTCTAAAATATATATGCTTTGGTTGTTGAGTTTTCCTAGAAAAACCTAGATTTTCAACGTCTTTTTTATATGAATAATAGAAATGGACATCCTACTTCATCGATGAACTTTACTCTAATCCTATATGGTTCATTTGGATTGATTTTCAACTTCTCCCTAAAGTAATAGCATATCTTGTTATAGCTTCCCTTGCTTTTGCAGATGTCATTCCCAAGATAAAGTGAGCTTGCTCTCCATTAGAGTGGACTCTCTTTTAAAGGTGTGCTATCAGTTTATCCCTCTTTAACATCGTTAAAATCACTTCCCTTGCTTTCATTATCACCATTAGATTGCCCCTCTTCATCTTGCATACTTACATATCCATAAATGGTGTCACATACTTCGACTTCATTTGCACTACCTACACTAACACCAAGACAGTTACAACTAAACTGTGTACCCACCTCAACGTTATCATCTTCTATACTTGCCTCTACATTTTTATTTATTAGATCTACATTTGCATTGACTAGATCAACATTTTCATTTGCATTTTTAGTACTTCTGCATAAGCATTAAATGCAATTGCATTTACAACCCCACCATCTACATTTTCAGCATTTTCTAAGTTTCCATTTTCTGCACTTCAAGGATGATAGTAAATGTAGGGTCTGAGTTGCAAATTGAGGTGCATCTACTTCATGATCAACATAGAACTCTATATCCTCTACCTAACTATTGTCTATTATGTAGTTCAAAACTTTTCTAATACTGTTATCATTATTGATTATGAACGTCCCTCCCTAAGAAATTTTCCTGGCTTAAGAATAAAATATTTTTTGCATTTGGATATCCTAATATTTTCTGGTATCTAAAAAGGATACATCCATAGTTCATTAAATAATGGTCCAAGTCATAAAGCACATCTACATCCCTATTCACATATAACAACTCAACTTTTTCACTCACTTCCCATTTACCACCGTAGTTAAATATCAAATCAATTGTATTCACTATGCTGCGCTATGTCTTTCTCTACAAAAAAAATATCTTTGCATGTAAAGAATAAAGAATTCAAGAAAGAATCCAAGAAATCTTTTATCTTTTTTAATCAGACTAAGCAAATGGATAATATAAATACCTATATAGCATAGTATAAAAAACACTTTTGTTCAAACGAATGTTAGATTAAAGCAAACCCAAAACTTTATTAACAGACAAAAGAAAAATAAAAAAAAGATGCTTTTTTTTTTAAACTTCTTGTTGTGCAACAATGGCAGTGGTAAAAAATCAACTCCACCAACACCTTGAATCCCAAAGAAAGTGACTGGTTGCGTGTTCAATAGCTAAGGTTCAATATATTCGATTTGGGATTTTTTTTTTTCTTTGTTCTTTGATTAATGCTACAAGAAAATAGATGTATTTTTCTACTAAGGGCGATAAGAGCAACTTCATAAAGGACATCTTCACTCATGTGAAAGTAATTGACAGTTTATGGGTTCCACCTTTATTTACATGATTGCCACATCAGGGTGATACAAACAGCTGTTTCATTTCAACTTCTCTATCATTAGTAGAGGAACCGAAATCACAGGAAAACTTACTTCTGTGTTTAAATAATCCAAAAAAAGTAAGGGGCATATGTACTCTTCAATATAAATATTAAGGGCGAAAATGTACATTTGTTGGTAAATTAAATAAGGGCTATTCAGCATTCTAAAGTAAAATTTTCATCATTTTTTATTTTTAAAATAATTTGATGAAGTAAAATTTTCTTCAACTTAAAATTTTAATTAAACTAGAAATTTAAGGGCTCCTATCACAAAAAATCTAAAAAAAATTGCGATGACTATCAATTCTTCCAAAACTAACTTTTTCAAATAAAATTCTTTAAATTATGGATCTCCTTCTTCAAAACGTTTTTTTTTTTCACTGTCTTCTTCTATCTTCTCTCTGCGGCATTTTTTCTTCACCACTCTTACTTACAATCTCCTGTACTGATCTTGTGCTCAAACTCGAATCCAACTCTGATCCCTCTCTTTTTTTATGGTATGGGCATCATCGAGGTCGTTAAAAATGGCAACAACAGTGGCGGCAGCGGGGCAAGTCTCTCTTTTTCAGCTTTTTTGAGTTTTTTTTTAACTTAATGGGCATCATCGAGGTCATTGTTGGGTTAGACGCATAGGGCACAACCAAAAGTATTCCTTTTCCCCTCACTTAGATTAGCATTATTTTTTATTTTTTCTCTCTTGTTCATAATCATTTGCTCAGAAAAACAATGAGTTGGTGGTGAGTTGGTGCTATTTAAAAAAAAAAAAAAACAATGCGCTGGTTGAGCTTGTTGTGCCTTCCATTTTTATTGTTTTTTCAATTTCTTGCTTAAGAATACTCACTCACTGTATATTTACAGGAAATAATTTTAAAGAAGATGACACATTTTTTTTCATTTTGAGTGAAATTTTATTTTCATATAATAAACTATTGTTATTCATCGGCTAAACAAAATCAATATAGTTTTTAAAAATTATACACAATAACTTAACTACAACAAACAAAAAATAACAAAAAATCAATAACCGAAAACAATAAAAAACAACAAATAACAACAAAAACAACAATTAAAAAACAACAAAAAAAATAACTGAAAACAAATAACAAACAACCACCAAAACAACAAAAATCGTACAACTAAAAAACAACAAAAATGAACAACTAAAATTATGTATTATATAAAAAATTCTTATTTTTATTACTAATACTAATAAAAATGAAAATTTTATTGAAAATAAAATAATTAGACTAGTTTTAAATATATCATTCAAAAATTTCAAAGATCTCATAGAAAATTAAGCTAATTAAACTAAAAATTAAAATTATTTAAAATATAAAAATTAAATATATATATAATCAACATCAATTAAAAGGAGTCCAAAAATAATA
>CATIWM010139076.1:0-12128 GCA_949671775.1 Mallotus repandus
AATAAAAGTTGCACATTTTCTTAAGAAATTTATTTATTTATAACTGAAACTTAATTAACTATAAATTTGCCAAATAAATAAAATATTAGAATGTGACGTTTCAAATTAAATATTTTAATAAATAATTTTTATTTATAGATAATTGTAATAATATTTTACTAAATAAATTAAAATAATTTCTAAAATAAATCATTATAATTATGAGCTATGTATATTAAGAAAACAATGTTGAATTTATAGTGAATAACTAATGGAACCTCCATGATTTATGTAATGAAGCTATAGTATTTGACTAATGAATGTGAGGATGAAAATCAAAAAACCTGCAGGTGAAGGTCAATGAACATGTAGGTGAAGGTTAATGAATTCGCAATATTTAAGTAATGAAACTACATATTTTATCTTATAAACCTAGATTATTTAAGTAATGTACCTAGATTATTTAACTAAAATAAAAAAAAATAAGTAAAAGTTTATTTATTATAATTAAAAAATAAAAAATAAAATAACTTTTAATGAATAAAAATTTTATTTAACTAAAATCATGAATAAAAATTAAATTAAACCACTAAAATTAATAAAATAAAAAGAAAAAATAATTTTTTGTTAAATAAAAATACTGTTTTTCATTTATATTAAAAATAAAAGGCAAATATTAATGAATATGCATGTGAAGGTTAGTGAACATGCATGTGAAGATCAATGAATATACAGGTAAATATTATTGAATCTGCAGGTTCAAAAAGGTCAACGAATCTGTAGGTAAACGCTAATGAACCTGTAGGTGAAGGTCAATGGATCTACATGTGAAGGTCAATGAATTTAACTTACCGATAGGCAAAAATAATATCAACTAGTTTTTTTAGTTCAAGTTCATGAGATGAGATATGCAAACCCGCTATATATTTTATCTTATGAACCTACATTATTTAAATAATAAACTACAATATTTAACTAAAATAAAAATACAAGTAAAACTCTATTTATTATAATTAGAAAATAAAAATTAAATAATTTTTAATGAATAAAATTTTATTTTGACTATTTTATTTTATTAATTATAGTGATCGAATTTAATTTTTTATTCATGATTTTAGTCAAAATAAAATTTTTATTCATTAGAAAATTATTTAATTTTTTAAATTATAATAAATAGAGTTTTACTTGAATTTTATTGATAGATGAAAGAAACTGAAATTTGAAAAAACAAAAAAAGCAATCAGTATTGAAGTGTCAATCATCCATGAATAATTATCACACTTTCTTTTTTACTTGTTTTATTAATATTATAAAAATTAATATTAATATATTAATATTAAATAAATTATTAATTAATATTATTAAGTAAAAATATAGATAAAAATAAACATTATAGAAATTAATAGGTTAATTAGTCAAATAATATAGGTTCATTGATTAAATGATGAAAATTTATTAGTTATCAATTATAGGTTCATCACTTTTAATGCTCTAATTCATTATTCTATATAAGTTCATCAATTAAAAACTATAAGTTCATTGAATATAACATATAGATTCATTAACTCTACACTTCATATTCATCAAATAAAAAAGGGAATAACCCATTTATATATATATAAACAAATATTGGCTCATCATTTCATTAGTAAAGAAAGCCAAATCTTTGCTCATTCCAGAATACACACATGTATATATTTGCAAAGTGGTAGTAACCTTAGAAAGTGAATTAAAACAGGTCCATAAGGTCCTTCAACTAAAACTTCGAGATGATCAGTATAAAAAAGAAAAGCAAGTTGAAACGAAAGAAACACATTTATATCAATCAATATCATCACCAGCTGTTTGCAAGAACGCGAAAGTGAGCAGCTCATCACCTGAACCTTTTTTTTTAGAATAAGGAACATATCATTAATGAATAAGATCATTCAGTACAAATGGCATAACCATAGCAGGAACATCATTATCCAAAACAAAGTCTCCACTAGTACTTTCATCCACTGAGCAATATTATGAGCTGTTATATTGCCCGGACGAGGAACAAAGGAGAAAGAAATAGAAGGAAAAAGTGTGGCTAACTCCAGGACATCCTTACAGAGAAGATCATGAACTGAAGAACCTAAAAGCTTATCAGTGAGCTTCATTATGGATAATTGACTATCTAATTCGCAAACTAAAAGCTGTAAATTCTTGTCCTTCACCAAAGTGAGAGCAAAACAGATAGCCAAAGTTTTGGCAACTGCGACATCAGAATGGCCATGGGATAGACAACCTGCATAGAAGAGAATAACACCATTGCAATCCCACGCAATCACCCCAACAACTATCTAGTGCATATCAAAACAAATAGCAACATCAGTATTGTTTGCATTGGCCCAAAATGGCCTAAGAAAAATACTCAGAACTAGATAAAACTGACCAAAACCTATCTCACGAAGCCATTTGAAGTACTGAAGATTATAGCTAGTCAAAGACTGAGTTTTGGCAAGTCTGATTCATGCCTTCATTCAAGGCAATTAGGAAAATTTGCCCTATAGCAAATTTGGAAAGTCAATTAGCCCAATTAGGTAGGTTTTACTTTGATTTATTTCCTTAGTTTATTTAAGGAAAGCCTTCCTTTGATTTTATTTTCATTTTTAGTCGGGCTGTAGAGCCTATAAAAGCTTGAAGCTCTTATCTTTGTAAATCTCTACACATTTTTACACAAACTCTAATATATTATCAATGTCTATTCTATCAAAATCTGTTGACCTTAGCAATAATCAATCTTGATTTTGATCTTAAAAAACTTGATTTTGAGCATTTAACATGTTTGTTTAAGTGTGTATAAGCTAGGACTATAATGGAAATCAAAATGAAGCTAAGCATGCTTTTGGGCTAAATTAACCTTCGGGATTCCAGGAAGATTTCAGAAGTCTTAGACTTTTTAAATGAGAAAGTTATCTTCTTAACATTTGAAGTAGACATCACAAGCTTTCTAAATTGATCTTAATTGTTAAAATCTAAATTTTTTTTGGGTATGGAAATATTTAGTTAAAATAAGCATATGCAGTTTTCATTTCAATATGATTAGCTCTTAGTATTTCAATAATATCTTGAGCTACAGATGTCCAATTAAAGTGATTCAAAGTGATATGGAAAGATAAGACAAATAACTAAAACTTTAATGAAGAAATCTAAGGTTAATTAAATCTTATTCAATGTCAAAAAGTCATGATCCCGACCAGGACCATGCAAGTCCCGACCAGGACCAAAATTGCATCAAATTGAAGAATTTATCCAGAACATATCCCAGGCTAATGTTCTGACTGGGACAAGTGTGATCTTGACCAAGATCAGATCAGTCATGACTGGGATCAAGGTTGTCTTCAAACATAATGGCTATAACGGATATATTTTTGAATATCCCGACCGGGATCAGGGTGATCACGACCGGGACTAGTGTTTATGCAGACTAAAGTCCAAAATTTCATCCAAATGAAGTTTGAATTTATTAGAAACAAAATTATTGTTTCTAACAGCTATAATTGGATTGCTCAACTATAAATACAACCTCTGAAGATCATTTAGAGGTTAAGAAAACTTATTGCTCATATATACATTCTCAAGCATTCAATTAAAGCTCAAAATTCTCTTTAATTCATTCTTGTATTTGATAAACTCTTGTGAGAGTTTGGTGAGTGTTAGAATAGAAATTCTTATTCTTCTATTTTCTGGAGTTAAAGAAAAGGGAAGAGAGGTTCTATTCTAAAGGAATTGGTTTAAGTGTTTAGCCATTAAAACACTTGGGAATTATATTTTAGTGTAAGCCTTCAAAACACTTGTGAATCGGTTTTTGACTAAGCCTAGAAAAATCAAGTTATAAGGTTTGAGTTGAGCCTAAAACTCAAGTTGTAAAAATCAATCTAAGGGAATAGATTGTGGTGATTCAAAATCCTAGCTTGGGGATAAGTTAGGTGGAGATGTAGGATTGTTGAGAATTCGAACTCCTTAAATACTTATGTTCATCATTCTTCTTTCTCAACATTCTTTCATTTTTGCTTATTTATTTTTAAGTTTTGATTTTATTTGATAGCCCTATTCATCCCCCCCTCGCCTCTATGGCATTTTGAAGCTCCACCGAGCCAAATCCACATATACATACTCAAGATCTTAACCAGTGTGCAAGTGGTCCTAATGACACCCACTAGGTAGCATGTTCTACCAACTTCTCCAAAACATATTTCTCTCATATATAAAAATAAAATAAATGAAACCAAGGTGAAGAATTTTCAAAATTCTTAGCAATAATAACATAAATAATCATGATGCGGTAATATTCATGAGCATAATTAAATTTATATATTCAACTTTATTATGATATTATTGCATAAAAATTCTCATTTATATATATCTTTAACAAACATTTTATAAAATTAACTCACAGGTCGAGTGTGTCGGCTGATGTGTCCTCGACTGCCCAAATGCTATGGTTTATGCTCTAGAACTCTCGATAATAAATAATATTTATTTAAAATGTGCTTATATGTAACAAATAAATTCATAATAATTTCCCAAAATTTTAGAAAATTTATGAAAATCAAGGAATTAATAAAATGGACTTAGAAATATCCTAAATATGACATTTGAGACAAAAGGAATTTATTTTGGTGAGTTAAGACAATTTAAATGGAAATTGGGAAATTTCCACTAAAACACTTCCGGGATTTTTAATTCAAAATTCGTGAGGAATCAAACCTAGCTCTAGTTACAAAAATTAATCCTCATAATTATACTTTTTACTAAAAATAAAATCATAATTTTCTGGGTTGGTCATTATTCCTCACTAGAATCCAGTTGTAACTCGTCGGGTTTCTCACCAGAAAAATGTCTCTTACATAAAACGAGCATATCTACATTTTCACAATATCAAAGGGAAGCTAAAAAACATACTCAAACATCTAAATTAATGGTTAGATTAATAGATCAAGTCAAAAAAAGTAACTTACTAATCAATCCCCGATGACGCTCAAACGATAACACTTGGATGAGTGGTCAGTCTCTATAGACTCCTGATAGCGAGATAAGTCCAGTGGAGGTAGTTGAAATAGTTGAATGTTGTCGAAAATGAAGATCTACCACCGAAAGTGAATGGTCAAAATTTTAAAGGTTTAACTGATTAAATCCGGGTCAAATCTCAATAAATAAAAATTATTGGGATGTAGAGGAGGTTGAGAAGTGTTTGTGGTTCAAATTTCATGGCAAACGAAGGTTTTTTGACCAGTGATTAGAGAAGAAAAGGTGATAAGTGCTACAGTGGCCACCGGAGGAGTTTTGGGGCTTTTCTACATTTTTTTGCAATTGCTAGTTTATACTAAAGAATGAGATGGAAAATTACAACTTTAGTGCCTGCATTTTTTGCAAAATTTCCCCTTAGTCCTTCCACTTTGGAAATCTAGATAATTGCTAGCAATTAAATGAGTTAATCTAACGAGTTAACATATTGTATACTAGAAAATTGCTAGCAACTAACTGTGTTAACACCGTACAACACCCAAACAACCACTCAGTAATCCTACAATAACCTGATAACAACGTTAACTTATATATATAGTTAAATAAATTATGGGTTATTACAGTTTCCCTCTCGATTTGTTCAAATAGTCAGTAAAGGACTCATTACACTTTTGCTTCATATTCTGCAAATCTTTTAAAGACACCTCCATCTGAGTATTAAGTCCATATTGCTTTATGAATGCAGCACATAGCTCTTTCCAATCAGTTTGAACTTGTGGTTCTAAGGCATAGTACCAACGGATTGGTGCCCCTTCCAAAGATAAAGGAAACTGCTTAACAATTTGGGCCTTGCTCAAACCAATCACTTTCAAATACGTCACATATTGCTTCAAGTATAAATGAGGATTATTAGTTCTAGCATACTTTTTCATGTCAGGGAACTTGAATTTTTTAGGCAAAGGATCAAGGTCATCATCTAAATTAAGATCTATGTAATCCATCAATGCATCAATTCTTTTCTGTTTCATCATCATTTGCATATGATTCATGGCTTTAGTCATATTCTTAGCCCAATCAGTCTTTTCTATACTTTTAGAAAGATCCACAATATTTGGGCCTATTGGATCTGCCAACACAGTCTCCACATGATCTTCTTATCTCTCTAGAGGCTTCAAAGAGGTCTCAACATTAAGGTTAACTAGTTGAATTGGCTGCTTTTTTTAAAACATTTGCATAATCTCCCCTATCATTTCCTGAATGATTAACTAGTCTCAGCATCTATCGCTTCTTTCAACTGTTCCCAGAAAGTTTCAGGATCAAAATCAGCCATTGTTGCTTTTTCAAAATTCCTGACAAAATGGCTAGTATGAGATCTTATCTAAGTAGAAGCTATATCTACAAGACCATATGTTAGAAATATGCATGGCGTGTATGCATGAAATGCATGTTTGTTTTAAAAATAAACACATAATTATTTACAAAATAACAAGGAAATAAAAATAATTAGTTCATGAGTGATTATCTCCACCCTTATTTCTCCCGCACACGTGTTCAATGGTGAGTTTCTTGCCCTTGGATTTGTGGTTTAGGTTTTGATTATCAACAGGGGATAATGAAACTAATGTATCTAAAGATAACTCTCAAAGCATTACAAACAAATAGCGATTCCTTTGAATAAAAATGAGGTCCACCATGATGAGCTATAATGGGCATGGCAGGCCCAATTTGACATAGTCCATTTGTAATGGGCTTAAGTTTTATATAGAGGACTGCTATATGGCATCCATCATATGCATTTGGAAAAACAAAAGGACCTAAAGGAAGTTGCTAAGTCACTACATGAATTAAGTCTGGGGTAAAAGGCTTCAGTTCTCATAACTATATACCTCCATTATGTCTCCTCAATTAAAGGTCCATACGACATGTGATAAGCACGTGCTATGAGTGATAATAGCCATATATCCAACCACCAAGTTTGAGTCAAACACAGGCAGTAGAGCAACGACTATTATCGGGTTATACAGGACAGAGTGCACAGTATGTGATAAGGTGTTGTGAATGCAAAGAAATAAGAAAATAATTAAAAACAATAAAACCCAAAACACTAGAATCAGTTTCTCTATCCCCAGTGGAGTTGCCACTGTAGGCAACAGGGTTCAACACACACCCAAGTGTTCAACGACCACGATACTGTATAGGCTCGTGGCCCATTAGGAAATACAACAGAGGCTTAAAGCCCAAGTTGGAGATGGAAGTCACCATTCAGATGAGACCGGGGACACACTTTTACAGCAATTGGATCTCACGGACGGCCTCCAGCAGCCGTCCTCAGAGATTGGGTTCGAAAACTAGGTATAGGCTTCTGGAATGCCCACCCAACCTTGTGGTTGGCCTCCATTTGTGTTTTGTATCTTATTACTTTTAATTGTTAAATTATTTATTTATTTATATACAAATTGCAATTTCCTCCAAATAATTTTCTAATTTTACAATTAGGTCCAAGTTTAAATTAAATTCCAATTACATGCAAATTAGGTGTGATTCACAACAGTTATGACTAATTATAAACATTCATCAAATAAAATAAAATAAAGACAATAAAATAAGTGCACATGCAAAGAAATGGGGGAGGAGAAGTGAATTACAACCCTTAATCATGCAAATAAAATAAATTGAAATGCGCACAGAAACAAAAGGATGGAGGAGAAAAGATTACAACCTTTTTAATCGTACAAAACTAAAATAAGATAAAATAAGTAATTCTAAAGGGTCTATAACTTAGGTGGCTATATTTGGTGATTAACCATCACCCTAATTTATTCCTGAAAAATCAAATTAATTAGCTCCACAAATAAAAACCTACACAAGAAAAACCACCAAGTTAATTTCTTGAAAATTAAAATTGTGCAAATAAAGATATAATTAATTAGTGAATATTAAGACAAAAAAATAAAATAAAAGACAAGAATAGTAATAAAAATTCACAGAATGCACAAAAATAGACAATAAAATCAATATTAAAATAAACATAAATTTAAAAAATATGCAAAAAAAAATAAGCCTAAAATATTGATGAATGCATACTCTTAATTAAAATTGTTTTCAATTTTGGTGAATCACATAACATAAATGGCATAGAAATGAACGAATTGCATCTAAAAAACTCATGAAATAGATGGCATTAAACATTTTAATAAATATCGTAAAAAATAAAAATGAACAGAAGGAAAAGGATATGGCGATGCCTGATCGTTGAGGCATCGCCTTAGGCTGCTAAGGCGATGAAGTATCGCTTTAAGCCATAAAGGCAACGCCTCTTCGATAAGGTGTCGCCTTAATTCCAATTTCAGAACAGAAACAAGCTGAAGTTTTTTTTCTTTTCTAAATCAAATGTAAAGTTCAAATAATTGTAAATAAAATAAAAACACATACACAAATCTTGATGAATAACTGCAAAAGATACACTCTTATATAAGAACTTATTTAAACGAACGAAATAGAGTTGAATAAACAATAAAAATGATTTAAAAAACAAAAGGCCTTACTATTATAGAAAAAATTTAATCTCCTACCTGCAGCCCTTAGAAGTGAATTTTGGTTTTTGGCAATGTCTGAATGCAAGGATTTACATCCTTCTTCTAAAAATGGACTTTTAAGGCACTTTCCTTCTTAAAATGGATTTATATAATGGATTTATATAATATGTATAGTGATAATAATAATTGGAGAAATAAAATAAAAAATAGAAAACATGGTAGAGTACCTGAACATATAGACCAAATAGAATTGGTCAACTACCATCAAATTAAATATACGGACCAAGATCTTGATAATAAGGCAGTTAAATACAACAAATCCACCTCTCAGTTTGTCTTAGAAGAAACTCCAATTGCTTATCAAGAGCCTTTTCCTTTTTTTCATCAAGCTCTATCTGATGCTTATAGAGTACCTGAATAACATTTTGTAAAGTTTCATTCACCAAAGAATTGTAGAACTTCATTAAAGATGAATTTGAAACCAATATATTATATATATTATGTATAAACTTGCTAGCTTTTCTATTTTAATCCAGAACTTCTTCACATCCTTTGAAATATTGAGTGCAACTTTTCAGAGACGTTATTCCTCTTCCTGGTCAAATTAAATGCAAATCATAACTAAAAGAGATGTAACAAAAGTGTTACTAGCAGTTCTAACACTTTTTTTTTCTTAAAGATGTATACAGTCCATTTTTATAAAGATTTTTAAAAAAATCTTGTAGTTATAAATCTTTTCGAATTAAACAAAAAATAAAAGCAGAACCTTCAATTTCCTCTCTTCCTTGGTGGCTTATGATTATTTGTTAGTTATAGGCATTTTTAAGTTTCCTTGATGCATGATGAGAGTGTGTTTAGTTATATTTTTATTGGAATTAAGTTCTTTTTAATGTGTTGTTTTGATTTTCTAGATGAGAAGGTGAAACGCAACCAAAGCATTTTTATGATGTAGCCACTTATGATTTCTTTTGTATTTTTCAATTCTAAAGTGGCTAAATTGGTGGATGTAGGTGAGATGTGTTAATTTGGAAGGGGACAAACTAAGTGGCAATAAATTATAGTAATGATGGAAGGGGACAAACTAAAGTGGGAAATTATGGAGTGAATTAAACAAAAGAATAGACAAGAGGAAGGGAAGAAAAAAAATAAGATATATAGAAGAAAGAAGCGAAGAACAAAAAAAAAAGGCTGAAGAAGAAATAAGGGAAGCATGAAGTAGTAGCTGGAAAAATTCAAAGAAATCAAGAGTGAAGATTTAAGAACAAAAACTCTAGTTTTGCTTTCTTCTCTTTTCTTATAGATATTTTATTAATGGGTTGCTCTTGTGAATTGATTGCGATATTTTTCTTAAAGTTAGGCCAAATATTTATTTATTGGAGATTAATAATATAAACATGATTTAGTTGATTTTCATTTAATGTGTTTATTATTTTCTTGCAAACTATGGTTATTGTGCCTAATTTATGTTGATGCTGGATCACCGTTTGCATAATTAAAATTGAGGTTTTAGGTTAAGAGATCAAAACCTTAATGGATCTATAACCATAGATTTAATTCTTTTGTAGGTAGAGATATCATAAAAGCATTCAATTTCATATGGTTATGGTGAATTAATTTATGATTTAATTTTGGAAATAGGTTTGCAATGAGAATTGGAATCTAGTGTTCTTGAATTAATTCTTGAGTTAAAAACATTAGTTAGTTCTTGAGAAAGGCTAATTGATAATTTAGAAACCCCAAGAATATGCAAGCTCAATAACACATTAATTGAAAATGACTAATGATTGTGAAGAGAATCAATCTCTAACAATTGCATATATTGATAATTCCCTTCTATATAAATTTTAAGAAATTTATTTTGCATTCTTTTATTTAATTTAATTTAGTTTAAAAAAACAAAAAAGTGAATTTGAAAGTCTTAAACAATAAAGAATTGGATTAATAGGTGATTAGAACGAGTCCTCGTGGAAACGATATTTTTATACTACTTGGTGACACCGTGCGCTTGCGGTTTTGCATAAACAAGTTTTTGGTACCGTTGCCGAGGACTTAGTTCTAACATCATAATTGATTTTATTTTTATTGGATTAAGGCACCATTTTTTTCTTTTCATTTTAATTCATTTTTTTATTTTGAATATTTTTTTTTATGTATGCATAATACCCGAAGATCAGGCAAGAATCCACTCACTAACATACCGAAACTCACAAGGTTTGAGAAGGAAAATCGAACACACTTGTAAGAAGAGTCAAGAACGATGGCAAATAATAAGAATCAAGCCGGTACAAGGATATTGTTGGACACATCTATGCCCAGTTTGGGAGGCACAAGGAAAAGCATCACGAGACCAAATGTTGAAGCCAATACTTTCGAGATCAAAGCGGCCTTGTTGTAGATGATCCAATCAACTGTACAATTTTATGGGATGCTGAATGAGGAACTAAACAACCACATTGCCAATTTTCTAGAAATTTATGACACGTTCAAGTATAATGGCATGTCCAGTGATGCATTGAGGTTGAGACTGTTCCCATTCACTCTCAAGGACAAAGCTAAAATATGGTTGAAGTATCAACCACCTAGTTCTTTCACTAATTGGAATAATTTGGCTAGAGCATTCCCAGTAAAATATTTTCCACCATCTAAGATAGCTAAGGTGGTGAAGGAGATCACTTCATTCCAACAATTTAAGCATGAATCCTTGAGTGAAGCTTGGGAGAGGTTCACAAAATTGCAAAGAAGTTGCCCACATCATGGACTACCTAAAGATGTGATGATAAGGACATTTTATAATGGAGTCATAAGTTCTACAAAGGATTCCATTGATGCTAAGGTTAGAGGATTTTTTATGAGGAAAATAGTGGATAAGGTTGCATAACTTTTGGATAGGATGGTGCTTGACAATTGTTTATGGTCTTCAGAGAGAGTACATCCACCAAAACAAATGGGAATGCTAAAAGTTGACACTTGGACAGCCCTTTAAGCTTAAATTTCTGCATTGACAAAGCAACTTGGAAACCTCACCAATAAAAATAATACAGCCCCTTCAGGTGAAAATTGTAATTTTGTGGGGTACTTTAATAATGAATTTGGTGTTTTTGATACAGGTGTGGTGGGAGATAGATACTAAAAGCAAGTTAATTTTTTTGGCAATCAATATCAAGAGAGGCAAGCCAATAATCCCTACTCCAACACTTACAATCCGGGGTGGAAAAATCACCTGAATTTTTCATGGAGTGTAGACGGCGGAGTTTAGCATGCACCCAAGTTTATTGCAACCGCAACACTGTTTGAGCCCAAGGCTCTAGGGAACATACTAACAACTGTCACAAAGACATGGTTTGGAGATGAGGAGTCGCCACCCAGGGTAATAACTGGGACAAATCGAAGGTGGTGGTAACTCGATTCTCTAATATAAGCTAGCACCACAACTAGGAGTTCTGGATACAGAATACCAACTACTTTTAGTCTTGTGTTCATTTAGAATTATTTTATGAATTACTATCTTATTCCCTAATTACATGCAATTTCATTAAACCCTAATTGAACATCCATCTAACCTTAAGGCAACCAATCCATGAAAAAGCACATAAAAATGCATTTGAAGCGCAACGCCCC